>PVIH01007969.1:47374-63652 GCA_004025045.1 Sigmodon hispidus
ACAAAAAAAAAAAAAAAGAAAAAAAAAAAAAAAAAAAAAAAAAAAAAAAAAAAAAAAAAAAAAAAAAAAAAAAAAAGAATCCCCTCTTACAGTTACATACCTGCAACTGTGAATCTCAAGTCCTGCCAAATCTCTGGCAGTTATCTCATTGAGTAAGACAATATTTGCCTTCATTTCAGGTAACTGGGATGGTACAGTCTTTTCTCAACCCTTTTTCTCTTTTTGCTCATAAAAATAAGAATTAAATGTGAAAATCTTCAGAATTTTAAAAAAAAAACCATGATAATGTAGTGGTAATAAAGAATCCTGATATAGTGGCTATTTATGTATTTATAAACACATAAAAGACTTCATAAGCAACTCTTCACAAGAAGGACTTAAAGTATATAATCAAATTACTTGATACAGGTTCCTGGAGATTTGTTTTCTGGGAGGTTTTTGTTTGTTGTTTGTTTTTAAAGTGTGTGTGTGTGAGTATGTGTGTGTGAGTGTGTGTTCATACATACAAGCAAGATGAGGGGCACACATGCCATGGTTCATGTGTAACAGTTAGAGGATAACTTCGTGGAGTCAGTTCTCTCCTGCTTTTTGGGGGCTCTAGGGCTCAAACTCAGGTCGTTAGGCTTGCATGGCAGGAGCTGATGGTCACAGAGACATCTCACCAGCCCTGTCTAATGGTTTTGTTTTTCTTCTTATTGTTGTTGTTTTAGCACAGGCTCAAACTCTCTCTCCTCATGCCTTTTCCTCAATTGAAACATTTTGTAAAAGTATCTCTAACAAGGGGGCTGGAGAGGGTGAGTGGTTCCATGGGTAAGCACACTTACTGCCTTGAAGAGAACCTATGGTTGATTCCTAGCACCCACACAGTGGCTCACAAGCATTGGAACTCCAGTTCCAGGATATATTGCTCTCTTCCATTCCCCTTGGCACTAGGCACCAACATGGTGCACATACATGCATATAGGTAAACATTCATACATATAAGATAAATATTTAAAAAATTAACGTAGAAAGAAATAAACTGGCAAGGTGATGGTGACACATGCTTTAATCCCAGCACCCAGGAGGCAGAGGCAGGCAAATCTTTGTGAGTTTCAGGCCAGCCTGGTCTACAAGCTCCAAAGCTGCACAGAGAAATCTTGTCTCAAAAAATCAAGAAGGGAGGGGGAGATAAACTGCCGATAAAACAGCATTTTGAATTCAGAATGCTGTAAAGTAAACCACACTCCTAGAGTGCTTATTGTATGATTTTATCTATGCAAAATCTTAGAAAATACCAATATAAATATATAATGGAAGAATGGAGCTCAGTAGAGTGTTCTGCAGAGGCATTGGAAATCCTAGCAGCGTTTTGTTTCTTGATTTTGGTAATACTTATGTAACTGTATGTTTTATTAAATGCATTAAAAAAAAAAAAGGAATCAGGTCTGGTGGGTGATATCTATAATCCTAATACTCAGGATACAGAGACAGGAGAATGCTGTGAGTTCAAGTCCAGCCTGGGCTGGACTTTAATTTGAGACCCTGTCTCAAAACAAAAAGAATGAATGAGGGTGGGGTGTGTGGCTCAGGAGTAGTGTGTTTGAATAGCAAGTGAACATTCACAGGTTTCATCCCCCTCGCTGAGAAAGAAAAGAGGAGGATTTTTAAATTTGTTTTGATAGATCGAATGTTGATCATTGTTTTACATGTGTGAGTGTTTTGCCTGCATATGCATGTGAACTATGTGTTTACTCACAGTTGTCGGCCACCATATGGGTGCTGGGAGCCTAGCCCAGTCCTCTGTAAGACAGCAAGTGTACCAGGTGGCACACCTTTAATCCCAGTACTCAGGAGGCAGAGGCAGGAGGATCTCTGGGTTTGAAACCAGCCTGGTCTACAGAATGAGTTCCAGGACAGACAGAGCTACACAGAAAATCCTTGTCTCAAAAAAAAACCCACAAAATAAAACAGAAGAGCAAGTGTTCTTAACCACTGCTGAACCTTCTCTCCAGCCCCTCCCGAATGTTGAACACTTAAGCCAAAGGTCAGCACATTTTTGGGGGAAAGGATCACATAGAACTATTGGTGACCAAGCAGGATTTCCAGTCTCTGCTGTAAGTACACTGGAAGTTAATTTTGTACATTTTGAAATGTATGGGCATGGTGGCTCATGCCTTTAATCCTAGCACACTGGCACAGAGACAAGTTAATCTCAGCAACTTTGAGGCCAGCCTCATCTACACAGAGAGTTCCAGGATAGCCAGGGCCACATAAAGAACACTTGAGAAACAGAGGCAGGCAGATCTCTGAGTTTGAGGCCAGCCTGGTCTACAGATGAAGTTTCAGGGCACCCAGGGCTACACAAAGAAACTCTGTCTCAAAAGAAAATTTAAAGGGGAAGTTTTGAATATTTTTAAAATTTATTTATTGATATTTTAATTTGCATTGGTGTTTTGCCTACATATCTGTGTGAGGATGCCAGATCCTCTTGAACTAGAGTTACAGACAATTGTGAACTGCCATTGGATGCTGGGAATTGAACCCAGAGTCCTCTGGAAAAGCAGTCAATGCTCTCAACTGCCATCTCTCCAGCACCTAAGTATTCTTTTCTACATACAAAATCACCACAAAGAGTGTGAAAACGAACTACTTATTACTCTGATTTTCATCAGTAAACTCTCAGGATTTCCAGTGCATTTGACAGGGATTTCTCAACATAAACTAAAAATGATCTCAAATCACCACTTGGCTTTGCGGGTAGTATAGCTAAAGTCAGAGGGTACACTGCTCAGCTAGAGTAGGAAAAGGCCATAGGGGCAAGGAAATTGACTCAAACCAGATGCCAAGGCATGCACATAATGTTCTTCCTTGTGAGCCAACCTGGAGTCTGCCTGAGGGCCTAGCAACAGCCACTGTCCAACATTCCTGATTGCTTAGAATCTGCCTAGCAACAGGCACTGTCCAGAGTTTCTGACCATTGGGAATCTGCCTAGCAACAGATGCTGTCAGATCTCCTGATTGTACCCAGCCAATGAGGGACAGTCATGTAATATCAGCAGATTCCAACACAGCCTGGGTGCTGGAAGAAGGGTATATAAGGCTCTTCCCATTGTTGAATAAAGGAATTAGTTCTTTTCAGCTGACTCTCAGGGACTCACCCCACCCCCTAGGGAAATGTTAGATCTCAGCAACTCTCAGCCATTTCTTAAGCATCTCTGTGGCTTGAGACCAAGAAAGAAAACTCATGCTAACCTGGGCAAGCTTCTGTCCTGGCATCTGTCTTGTTCTCTGTCCTCAATAGCTTGTGTTTGTCTGGTCATCTCTGAACATCTCTGAAGTGGGAAGAAAATAGATAAAGGGGAAGAGAAATAAGTATGAGAGTAGTATGACAGACAGACAAGCTGGAATTTAGTGAAGGAGACAGCCACTGTAGCCGTGAGAAATGAGAAAGAGGTAGGTAAGCATGAGATGAAAAGTCATCAAAAGTAGTCTTTGGAGTCAATGAGATGGCTCAGTGGGTAGGGGTGCTTGCCACCAAGACTGATAACCTGAATTCAATCCTTGGAACCCATGAGGTGAAAGAAGAGAAACAACTTCCATGTGTTGTCCTCTGGACCACACACAAGCCCAGACATACACTCACAATTAATGAACTAGTTAATCAATTCATCAATTAGAATAAGAAAAATTCTAAAGACCCCACCACCCTTTTTAAGTAATATGAACAGGCACATCACTAAGAAACAAAAATATGGAGCTACTCAGTGCTCATTTGTTGTCAAAACAATGCCTACATAATTCCTATTTTCTTTCAAAAGGAAATGTTCCATCAAGAAGTCCATGTGAGTACAATATGACCTTATCCCAGCCTGTCCATCCCATGTGATGTTATGGTAAATACAGGACCCAACACAGGGTCTCATTCCATAACCAAGGGGTGGCCTTCAGCTCAGCATTCACTACTGTGAAGGCTTGGATTTATTACAAAGCTTTGTTTCAGAAAAGTAGTGTTTGGTGCAGGCGGGCGGGGCCCAGATCTGGGAATGCACCTGACAAACAATAGATTCAAAATTTAGGTTCACACCAAAAAGTTCAGCCAGCAGATTCAGGGCTTGGCTTCAGGCCAGAAAGTTCAGTCCATAGCTACTGTACCCTGCACATCTTTGCTCAATCCTGGAATGCCAAGACATGCAGCACCCTGCTTACATGGGCTTTTCTTTAAAACCCCCCTCACCGAGGGGCGGATAACCTTCCGCTGTGTAGGAACAAAGGGTATTGACAGGGATTCATTTGAAACCTGTGCAAAACATTTGCATCAAGTCCAGCTACCTAGTGGTCTTTGGGGGTCCCTTGACACAGGTACAACACTACCATGCCCAATCTTTCTCAAGAATCTCAGAACTAGAACTGAACAAACAAAACACTAGTTACTCATTGTGCATCCAGACTTTAGGGGTTTTTTAAGATTTATTTTTATGTTATGTACAGTGGTGTTTTGCCCTGAAGCTAGAGTTACAGACAGTTGTGAGTACCATGTGGGTACTGTGAATTGAACTTGGGTCCTCTGAAGGAGTACTCAGTGCTCTTAACCACTAAGCCATCTGTCCAGCCCCGCATCCAGACTTCAATAGCTCAGAAGCTGAGAAATGTCAGCCAAGCAGAGAAGACAGAAAAGCTGGTGTGAGCATGAGTCCCAGAGGTTTTGAAGAACTGCTTCTTGTCACTCGAAGCCACCCCCTCACTTCTGTGCTTCTGCTCTAGGAAACAGCCAAATATTTTTTCCCACATATCTTCCCCATTTTGATAATCAAATTCAAGTTCATTTGCTGTCACTGGAACCCAAGGGTCTTAGATAATACAAAATGAATAAGTGAATTTCCACACTCAGAGTCATGATCCCAGAAGCTGGACCTGTTCCCAGTTAGTTTGAGGGATGAGAGACTTCTAAACTGGTCTACCCAGAAGAGGTCAAAGTCAAGCTTCCTTTCCTCTTTCTGGAGAAAGAATCCACACTAACTTAGGGAAACTGGAGAAATGGGTCTATCAGCCCACTCAGTCTTTGGGAATTTTCTGTTAGTCCCTATGAAGTCAACAAAAATGTGCCCTCGATAAACCAGAGTTAACAGCAAGGAAATCAATAGAGGTCCAGATCTGCTTCACAGTGTGGGGGTGGAGGTGGGGAGCGGAGTGAAGGCAGGTATCAGGGTGGGGTGGGGTGGGGATGTAGGTGCAGGTAAGAGTATGGGGGATTGCAGTGGGGATCTTAGGTTGAAAAGTTAGTTTTTATTTTATTTAGATGTGTTTTATTTAGCACGGATGTGTCTTGTGTCTGCTGCTTTGCATGTATACCACATTCCTGCAGTTGTCCATTGAGGCCAGAAGAGGACATCAAATCATCTAGTTATGAGTCCCTGATCTAGAGGCTGGGAACTACACCAGGTCCTCTACAAAATCAGCAAGTGTTCTTAGCCACACAGCCATCTTTTCAGCCAGAAAAGGTTTTAGTGACCAGACACAATCCCAAGGATCATCATAATACTGCCTGTTTATTTGTAATTTACAATTCACATAGTCTATAATCTGTCTAAAATACAAAAGGTTTTTGAGAAACCCCACAGAAATAAATATACAGAAAAAACCCAACCCGGATCCTCTGGAAGAGCAGCAGGTGAGAGCAATGGCTGAGCCCAGTCTCCGGCCCCAGGCAGACACCTCTTAAACCAGCACTTCTTCCCAAGATGATATGTTGTTTGGTTTTGGTTTAGGGTGCTGACTTGAACCCAGGGCTACATTCATGTTAAGCATATGCTCTATCACTGGGCTAACTCCACCACTCTGTGTTTGTTTTCTTGATAATAAAAGAGATCAATGAAACAACATTCACCATTAGAGATAATTTTTAAGTAAGCAAATAGTTAAATCCTCACTATTTAGACTAGAAAAGTGACATTTCAAAACTTTTTATTTGCTGGGCACACCTGAAGCCCTAGCACTTGAGAGGCAGAAGCAGGCAAATCTCTGAGTTTGAGGCCAGCCTGGTGTACAGAGTTCCAGGACAGACAGAGCTGAACTTTTTATTTATTTTTATTGTAGGATATTTTGTCCTCATGTGTATCTGTGCACCACATGTGTCTGGTACCCACAGAGGCCTGAAGAGAAGGACATCAGATCCCCCGGGATTAATGTTACAGATAATGTGAGCTACCATGTAGATTCTGGAAACTGAACCCCGAGTCCTCTGGAAGAACAGCCAGTGCTATTAAATGATGAGCCATCTCTCCAGTCCTAGAAAAGTGACATTTTAAAAAGTGAGTTGATTCCAGGCTCCACTTAAAATCTCCTTCATCTTCCTGGCTTTTCTTTCTCTGGTAGTTTTCCTGGCTTGTTACTGTTTATCTGTCAAGTGTAGCTGTGGGAATTGGTTAATTAGCCTCCTCTTACCCCTTTCCATTCTTCCCATCTCATTTCTCTTGTCATTATCTTCTCTCATTACCAAAAAGAGCAAAAGAATGTGTTTTCCACCTGAAAAAAAAAAAAACAAAAAACCTCTAAATTAAATTAATTTCCCCCTTATACCTACTTATTCAGGAATGAAGCAAAGGAATTAGTCTTTCCTGACATTTTAAACACTAGAACTGAAGGAGAGCTGAATTCTAAGAGTTTTCTGAAATGTAAAGTGATCTCAACAGGCACCAGATTTTGAGTAGTAATTTGACCGCCCGTATTCAAGGACACCATTTGTCATGATAAAATGATGGATGACTGCTTCCCTGGCGCACAAGATGATAAAATGGACAACCAAGTAAGGTAAGATGATACTTCCCCAAGACACACAACTTCAAGTAGGGAAGGGGAAGCCCTCTGTTCATTTACTCAGCAAAGGTCCTGACTTTATCCCAGTAGCACACAGAGGCATTTCAGCAGGGAGTCCTGGCCTGTAGAGTGTAAAGCCAGCCTGTATCCAAAGACATATGTGACACGTTTCCGTTTCTATTTTTAAAAAATTATTTAAGATTGTGGAGCCAGGCAACACTTCACTTTATAAAATAGAGTGAGGATTTTAGTCTCCCAAGGGAGGAAACTTGTCTTGCAAACAGAAAAGCGTGAAAGGAAGCAGAAATAAAGACCAAGGAGCATACTGACAATTTCAAAGTCACTTTCTCTAAAGGTGGGACGGGAAGACAGAACCTGGTGTGGGCCGAACACCAGCTTAGTTCAGTTTCACTTCTTGATAAAGACCAAAGCAGAGGAAACGCAATTAACATATGGCTTGAGACTGGAAATCTGAGTCTTCTCTCTACCAATAAATGCTTCAGAAGGTGAGAAAAGCTTAGATCTGGCGGTACAGAATTTTAGCACACATGACTCCATTTGGAGACTATGCTCCACTGTGCAGGAGCTTAGTCCAAAACAGTGTCGTTCCGTAATATCTATATAACACCTGTGAATGAACAGATTATAAGCGGCATAGGAGATAGGGACTGACTGCCCCTCTGCAGGACCTTACAGAGACAGAACTATTTACCCGAGTCTTAAAATGTAAGGCATTTTACTAAACAGATAAACGAGAAGATTAACCCATATACAGGAAACAGTGTGTGCAAAATTGCAAAAGTGCTTAAAGATCCTCAACTCAGACTGAGGTGATAGGAGAGGACTGTGAGAGCCAGGAGGAGAACCTGAACACACCTGGTGTTATGTAACAGATATTTTAGGGGCTCCAGAGATGGCTCAGTGGTTAAGAGCTTTGGTTTCCCTGGGCACACAGGTAGCACATTTGCATATATACAGAAAATATATCCATACACATAAAATTAAAAATAAAATAAAAACAGGTAGTATATATGTATGAGGGATGAGAAAGTATCTTTAAAAAAAAAAAAAAAAAAAAAGCCAGGCTGTGGTGGCACATTCCTTTAATCCCAGCACTCAAAGGAGGCAGGAGGCAGGGGCAGATGGATCTCTGTGAGTTCATAGGACTGCCAAGGCTACACAGAGAAACCCTGCTTTGAAATACTCCCCCCTCCAAAAAGTTTATTTGATCTTTGTTCCTGGTTCTTCCTGGGAGGAAAACATTAAACCCTTGAAATTTCCCAAGTAGTAAGCTGGGAGAATAGGTAGACCTTGACCATAGCTAAATTTAAGCTAACAGCATCCTCTTAGGGGAGGAGGCCATGCCAAAAAAACCAGCTATGGCCTTGCCCTGGAGAGGTGACTAGAAACTGAGTCCAACTATGTCTAGAAAATGAAGGAAAAAAAAAGAAAGCTCCAGAACGAAGCTGAGTGAGCTTCCTGAGCAGGAAGTAGAGTGCTGTGCCAGGAGTGGCTTCTCTCGGTTCCACAGGAAGAGGGCACACAAGCTCCATGTTTGGGACCCTGTCAGAATCCAACTCCTGCATCCTCTCATTTTGGCTGATCCTGATGTCTAACATTTATTATAAAACTGTAATAGTAAATACAATCATGAATATGCATGAGAGATGGGTTCCAGACTCTCCATGAATACAAAAAAATCACTGGGTGCTCTGAAGTCCCTTTTATATAAAAGGTGAATCTGCCGTTTCTGCATAATCTACACACACTCTCTTTTATCTTTGAATCCCCTCTAGACTCTTTATGATACCTAGGACACAGATGGCCAATTACAGATCTCACTTTTGAATCCTGAAAATCTTGCTAGCAAATTATTGAATCCAAGGCACTTGTGAGGATACCCAAATTTGTAGCCAATTATATATACTGGTATGTGTCTACATCTGGGGCAGGGTGTATGTGTGTGTGTGTGTGTGCATGTGAGTACAGGTGTCAGCAGAAGTCAAAGGTATCAGATAACAGGAATAGAGTTCCAAGTGGTCATCAGTCACTTGATAAGGGTTCTGGGAACTGAACTCAGGTCCTGTACTTTTAAACTCTGAGCCACCTCTCCAGCCCTTAACTTACAGGTTCTAAATAAAATAAATAAATAAATAAATAAATAAATAAATAAGAAGAAACAGAATTCAAGTCAGGGCTTTCAAATTCAAAGACCTCAGCAGTGAAAAGTCATATGGTTGTGACTGTTATTCCAACAGAAAAGCAGTATCTGGACTGATTAGTGATGCTGACATCATAGAACCTTCACCCTGCAGCTGGACTGGCTTCTGCCTGAAGAGCCAGATCTTTCCTCGGTAGATTAAAAGGCCGATGGAAGATGGAAGCTCCTCCGTTGTTTGTTCGCAAGCCTCAGATGTTTAGCTAACTGATTCATCCGAGCAGGTTTTCAATGTCTCTCAAGAATGCCAAGCAGCCGATCTCAGTACTGCCTTTCCTGCAGCATATGTCTGCATAATCTGTGGGGGCTTCTACAGGAGATACGGCTTCCTCTGTGACCTTCAGGTTAATTATCGCTACTGAATCTTTAATACTTTAAACATGTACATCACTTATTTTGCTCCCAAATCAGTGGTTTAATAAATGCCAACATACACAGTACATTATGTTAATCTTTAACATATTTTTGATCAGTCAAAAGTACATTAAAAATTAAAATAAAATTAATTTCCCCTTCTCAGTCTTAAGCTGCTGGCTAATGTCATTTTACACCATGCTATCATGTTCTATGAATTGACATTTTGCTATGGATTAATGAGCTTGGTCATTTATTTAGTGTCTTGGGTGTTACCCATTATGTTTTCAATTGCTATAAAACTCCATACATCGTGCTGTGAGAACCTGGGCAGTCAGATAAACTGTGCTGAGCAGATTTTCTTTTTCATTGCATCATGTAACAATGACAAAATACTAAATCAGTATCCCTAATATGCCAACAAGCCTCACTGGAGTCCATGAAGGTGGGCTTGTGAAACTTGCAATGTCAGAATGCATCAGGGAAAAACCTAGCCTCCCATCCTTGAGTAACCGAAGGCCTGGGCACCATCGTCATCCACGGAGCTAGAAAGCAAGACTCTAGGGTCCAAAGCCCTGGCCAGAGGTAACTAGAATTTTGGAAGCTCTGTCTTATCATGTCTCCTTGCAAACTTTTAGAACTGTCAAAATGACTGTAAGGTTCCAAGCCCAGACTGTGGCCCAGCAGTCACTGTCTTTGACTATTTAACAAAGTCCTGACAAGGCTCTTAGCAATTGCTCTGGGCTCTATGGTTTGAGTTCACACAACATAGCTATGTCATTTCCCACAGGGAGGGTGTTCAATCTCCTGGAAACCCTTTGTCATGGCAGGAGGGTGCCCTGTGTAGAACATGATTCCAGCTGGAAACTCACAGGGGGTGAGGCTGAGCTTGGAAAGGTTAGAGGGACTTTGTGCTGCTCCCGTAATCACAGAAGCACTGGAAGGAACAGCTAGGAGAAGAGGAAGACTCGCAAATGGGCTCAGCAGGCATCTCTGCAGCAGCAGCCTGGAGAGCTGGCTTGACCTAAGCTCCCACAAGCCTCTTCTAGGCAGCTACAGCCATTCCACCCATACTCCTACATCAGCTCACTCCAGAAATGTTCTGCAAGAAGAGGAAGAATTTTGAGGCAGTAGCTCAGTGACAGAACACCTGCCTCACACCCATGACACCCCAGATTCAGTGTCCAGCACTCAAAAAACTGGGGTAGGGGAGTAAGCTTTATACTTAAGAATGGGGTAAAGCCTGAAGGAAAGACCTGTTTTGAGCCAGAAACCTCCCTTGCACCATTGACTCAGGAGCTTGGAGGGCCGAGTTGTGCAGGCAGTTTAGGACCAGCCTACTGGGAACTCAAGGAGGAATGTTGTGCTGGGGAGGAGGTAGTCACTGTTAGAAGCATTTGCTGCCCCTTTTCAAAGTTATGCAGAATATCAGCCACACAGAAAATGTCTGTGATTTCAGGAATTTCATTTCTATGTTGAAATATATGGAAGGAACCTCAGGGTTCTAAAAACTGTTTTGTTTTATTTATTGGGGAAGGAGGTGCCTGTGTTATACCTGTGTCGAGGGACCCCCAAAGACCACCAGGGAGTTGGATTTCAATGCAAACACATGAGGGTCAGTTTATTCTTTTGGACAGGTTTGAACAAACCCTGGCAAAACCCTTTGTTCCTATGCAGCTGGAGGAATTCGGTCCCGAGCTCAGGGGTAAGAGAGTTTTTAAAGAAAAAAATATGTAAGTGGGTTGTTACATGTTTTGGCATTTCAGGATTAGGTAAAAGGGTATGAGGTAGAGTCATTCCTGGAAACTATTGGTTAAACTTTCAATGCAAAACCAAGTTTTGAATCTGATGACTGTCAGGTTCATTCCAGAGATATGTCCTAGATTCTTCTTCTACCTGGGCCCTGCCCTCAGGCACTAAATGGTCTTTCCCTGAGATAAAGTTTTCTAAGGAAAATCTATGCCTTCACACCTGCATGCGTCAAAGCACAGGAGTGAAGATCAGAGGGCAATTTATGGGAATAGATTCTGTCCCCCATCATGTGGGTTCTGAGGGATGGAACCGGGACCATCAAGCAGGGCAGCTGGCCTCTTACCCTCTGGGCCTTCTCACTGGTCTTGAACTCCAGTGTTCTAGAATTTTCTTAGTCTGTTCTAACATATTGACATTTCTTCCTTCCTTTATTTCTTTCTTTCATTTCTTCCTTCTTTCTTTCTTTCTTTCTTTTTTTTTTTTCCTGAGATAGGATTTCTCTGTATAACCCTGGCTGTCGGCAGACTCGCTCTGTACACCAGAGATCCACCTGTCTCTGCCTCCTGAGTGCTAGGACTAAAGATGTATACTACCACTGCCAGGATTATATTGATATATCTTGAAGCCAACTGATCTTTATCTCTTGACCATTTGCAAGTTAGAAAGGCCCTTCTTTTTTTTTTCTTTTTTAAAGGTTTATTTATTTATTATGTATACAGTATACAGAAGAGGGTACCAGATGCCATCATAAATGGTTATGACCCATCATGTGGTTGCTGGGAATTGAACTCAGGACCTCTGGAAGAACAGTTAGTGCTCTTAACCTCTGAGCCATCTCTCCAGCCCTAGAAAGGCCCTTCTGTTGCTGAGCATGGGTTAGTGGGCAGAAGTGGGCAGATGAGCTCTCTGAGTTACTTCTTCTATTGCTGTAGTAGCATACCTGATGAGAAACTGAAAAAAAAAAAATGGGCTCATGCCCAAAGTCCATTATGGTGGTGAAATCATGGCAGCTGGCTGAGTTGCATCCCACAGTCAGAAAGCAGAGAGATGAATTCAAGTGCTCAGCTCACTTCCTCCTTTATTTTCAGCTTGGTACCCTAATTCACTTTAAATATAGGTCTTTCACTTCATGAACCTCATCTGGAACTGAAGTTACAGGCAATTGTGAATCACCTGATGTATGCTGTGGAATAATCCTTCTGTACACTGCAAAGATGTTCATTGCTCTCATTGTTAATGAAAAGCTGATTGGCTGATAACTAAGCAAGATTTGGGGGAACAGAGAGATCTCTGGGAAGAAGGAAGAGTTGCAAGAGTTGAGAGTCAGATGAGAAAGAAGCAACATGGGAAGTTCATAGGTCAGGTATATGAGCATCAAGACAACATATAGATTAATAGAAATGGGTTGGTTTAAGTTCTAAGAACTGGCTGGAGACAAGCCTGAGCTATTGAGCAGGCATTTATAATTAATAAGTCTTTGTGTGGTGAGACAGCACCATCTCATCTCCACTATCTCTCAGTTCTTACCTCTTTCTTTACTGGCCCTATGAACCCAATACTCGGGACTGCTTTCCCATGTGCTTCTTCCTTGGAAAACCCTCTAGGAATCTTTCACCAGCCAGGTTGGTTTTCCAACAAAGCAGACTAAGGCAGATATGGGTTTTTTTTTTTTCTTCTTTTGCTTCAACTCTTACTATACACATCCTTTTAAATATCGTCTGAATGTCTTCACTGATGAAGGATGCTATGTATCTCAGGCTCCTCTTGCAAATGCCTGTGAAAGGTGAGCAGGGTTGTGGCTCAGCCCAATCACAGGCTGCATCAGAGAACAGAAGCCGACTTTGGGATCATCAGCTTGGGAGACTTCTATTGTCATTTGATACTGTCTAACAAGAGACAAATGCTATAAAAAATTCAGAGAGGACAGGATTCTAATTGTTGATGGTCTGAAAGCCTTTTGAAGGACAGTATGCCATAATTATTCCAGTAGTTCCCCAAAGTGGTGGAGCAGCTGGTAAAACAGATAATCTTAGGCCTCCAAAATCTCCTGTGATGGTTAAATCTGAAGTGTTCCCAAAGGCTAATGTTTTGAACTTATTCCCCAACTGGTGAAAATTTTTTGGAAACTTGTAGAACTTTTAGGATGTGAAGCCAGTGGAGGAAGTAGTCTGCTACTGTATTGTGCACTCAGGGCCTGCGTCCTGCTTTACTCCATTTCCTGGTCTGTCACCATGAGGATGCATCTGTCACACACTCCAGTTACTGTAGCTGAGCTCTTTCCCCACCAGGGCCAACTGAAACCCTCTGAAACTGTAAGGCAAAATACGTCTTTCTCTCCCTAAGTTGATCATAGTGAAAGTAATTAACACAGTTTTCAGTACATAAACAACTTTGCCCAGAACTACTCAGGTACCAAAAGGTGTCTGCTTTCAGTCACCTGAGGAGCCTGGATGGAGGAAGACCGATGTAATCATAGTGTATAAAGGGTTTGAACTCTAACCCAGTCAGAACTGGTGCTTAGATCTAGGATGGACATGACAAATCCACACAGGTTTTCATCTCTAACTGGCCTATTCAAAGACCACCAGACACAGGAAAATAGCAATAGCCTGGGAGTGTGACAGGAGAAAGATTCAGGGGTCAATCCAGTCTTGGTATATGAAACAATGCATCTCTTTGGCTCTACTCAGAACTGGTGATTCCCTCAAACACAAACATCACCGTTGCTTGAGCAAAAACAGTCTCCAAAGAACTGTCACTTGAGTGCAGATTATAGTGTTGAAAGAGGCTAGTACCCCAGCTGCTGTCTTGAGGTGACAGAGAGAGAAAACTTAGCCAGCAAAGAAGTTCTTGTGATGTGCTCTGCCTTTCCTATGGAAAGGACTGGGAAAAGTTTAGACTTGGTAGTTATTCTAAGTAGGATCATTGTGACAGGTTATATTTTTAAATACTGTTTATCCCCTGTGTGTGTGTGTGTGTGTGTGTGTGTGTACACGTACGTACGTACGTACGTGTACACCTGTGCATACACATGTGGAGACTAGAGGTCAACTTCCAGGTACTCTCCTCAACCATTTTTTGAGTTAGGTTGACTAAGAGACCCTATCTCAAAAAAATTGTCATTTGAGCTGCAATGACTGGCCATCAAAGCCCCAGTATCCTTCTGTCTTCACCAGGAAAGTGCTGGAATTACAGATGCCTGCCACCATGCCATTCCCAGTGTTTCTGGGTGAGGATCTGAACTTAGATCCTCATGTGACAAGGTGAACATTTGACCCACTGGGACATCTCCTCAGCCCTTGATCTTGACTTTTGTACAAGATCAGTGTTTAACCTTTGTAATATATCAATGAATCATTTTTATGATTTGTTTTTAATCATAGAGACCCTAAGTCCTAGGGATAATATCTGCATATACATTGTCCCTACCAGTCACACTGAACAATATCTCATTGTTTTCCATTGCTATTGTCGTGGATTTCTGTGATTCAGTCTCAAAATGAAAGCTCTTATGATCTAGTATAAGGGACTCACACCTTTCCCTCCAATTCTGCTGCCCAAAGCACAATCCCCTCACATCCTAGTGTAGGGAACCAAACCCAGGCCGGGCATGCTCCCTACACTGCCACTCTACCGATTGTCGCCAACTTCAAGGTGCAATTATTATTTCTTAGGGGCAGGGAATTAGTAATTCATCTATTTTTTTCCACCAGGACTCTTAAGCCCCCAAACTAAACATCATTCTTAAAACATGCAATGTTTATTTCTTTGTAAGGGGAAGATCCATAACTCCAATTTTCTTCTCGCTGAATCTATTGCTGTCTTCTCCAAAAGGACTGATTCTGTCATTTTGATTAATATTGTAATTATGTTTTTGGAATAATCCGTCAGCATCCTGATTTGTCTCCTCCACCAGTCCATTCTGTACAGTGATGTCATCTTGCAGTTTTCATCCGGCAGGAAAAAGGCTAAGTGGCATCACCTCCTTTTCATCCCTGCAGTCCTCCTGGTCTCCCCCCCCCCCTTTACGATGCTAAAGTTCTCTGCTCGATGCTTTCGTACTTGGGACAACTCTCTGGCTCTTTCTCCACAACCAACACTTGAAGGTCAAGACCAGTCCAGAGATGGTAGAGATTTTAACTTCAGAAGACCAAATAATTGAACAGGGGAGGAGAGTTTCGAAAGAAATCATCCAGCAGGGCAGTGGTGGTGCACACCGTTAGTTCCAGCACTTAGGAGACAAAGGTAGGTGGATATATGAGTTTGGGGTCAGCCTGGTCATCCAGGGATATGCAAAAATCCTGTCTAGAAAAAAAAACAAATTTTTAAATGTCCAAGTGAGAATTGTGTGTATACTACATAACTCCTTGAAGAATGAACTCTCCAAGGTACCCAAGTAACATGCTCCAAGGTAAATGAAAACAGACACATGCCAGCCTCAATTTCTACCCTTCCATAACTCACTAGCTTCAACAATGGGTAGCACTTGACACTTACAGAATGAGAACAGAGGCCAGGTGGTGGCAACAAACACTTTTAGTCTCACCACTGGAAAGGTGGAGGCAGGCAGAGCTCTAAGATCGGGGCCAGCCTGGTCTACAGAACAAGTGCCAGGACGGCCAGGGCTACACAGAGAAACCTTATTTCAAAAAGTCAACCAAACAACCAAATGAGAAAGAAGGAGAAAGTGTATCTTAGTTAGGGTTTCTATTGCTGTGAAGAGACATGTGACCATGACAATTTTTATAATGGAAAAACATTTAATTGAGGTGGTTTACATTTCAGAGGTTTAGTCTATTATCATGATGGTCTTACATAATGGTAGACATGGTGCTGGAGAAGTAGCTGAGTGTCCTATATCTTTTTTTTTTTTTTAAGATTTATTATGTGTACAGTGCCCTGCCTGCATGTTTGCCTGTTTGCCTGCATGCCAGAAGAGGGCACCAAATCTCATTATAAATGGTTGTGAGCCATAATGTGATTTCTGGGAATTTAACTCAGGACCTCTGAAAGAGCTGCTGATATTCCTGTGTCCCACATCTTATCTCTCTTGCAGCAAGAAATGGAGAGGGGACTATAGTTCAGTGGTAGAGAGCTTACTTAGCATGTGTGAGGCTGTGGATTCAACCCCCTCCCAATCACACACACACACACACACA
>PVIH01007969.1:63752-95745 GCA_004025045.1 Sigmodon hispidus
CCCCATTATCTACTTCTCCGAGAGAGTAAGGACTCCCAGGGTGAGCAGGACCAAGCTTCCTCCCCTCTTCCCCCCCCCCCCAGTATCCTCTTGGGCTCTAAGAAGCCAGTGCACGCACTAGTCTGGTCCTACTGCCAGAAGCTCACAAACTGCCCATGATATTTGACTGTCATCCATGTTCTGAAGGCCTAGTTCAGTCCCATGTAGGTTCCCCAGCTGTCATTTCAGAGTTAGTGAGCTCCCAATAGCTCAGGTCAGCTGTCTCTCTGGGTTTCCTCATCATGATCTCGACCCCTTTGCTCATATAATCTCTCCAGAGGAGGATTTTAAAATAAGGAGAGCCCTCAATAACCACCATGCCTCTCATTTTGATAAAGATGAAATAGTCCCAAGACCAAGGCCAAAGACTGGGATGCTTAGCAAAAGCCAGGCTAGCTTTTATTTCTGGAGATATAAACAGGGTCCTTCGGGATCCCTGAACACCTGGCAGGGGGTCACTATTACTGGGAAGATTATTACCAGTATGTACCAGTATGAAATATTCTGAATTTTCCTCCTCTATTATAAATTGATTTTTCTGTCCTTACCAAACCCTTTCCATCCATTTCTTTGTAAATGGTAACCTTGATAGCTCATACCGCTACTCAGCTGCACGCTCCGAGACGCCTGCCTCTTAGACTCCTTTGTAAAGTTGAATGAACACTGAGGAAGAATGGGAAGAAAAGGTCAGTACTTCAGCATTGTACGCTGATCTGACAAGATCTTGAATAGGAAAATTACCCAGAGAGCCCAGTGGAGGAGAGACTCCTGCTCAGCAGAGCCGCTGACTCTGCCCTGCTTCCGCCAACTAGAACCCTTCGTCCTTTTCAGGATTTCACACTGGTTAAGACAGATGGTCCAGTTTGCCAGCATCTGAGGCAGAGACCATGGACTGAGCCGACTCATTTACAGCAGTTATGCCTCCAGAGAAGACTCACCTTTTCTTCACATACTGGAGTGATTATTTGCGGCTAACTGCCGTAATTACTTGTTACTGCAGGTGGGCAGCTGGTCCAAAAGCTAAGCTCTTAGGACCACTGATTTCTAAAGGGCTTTGAAACAAGTAATTTTCAGGCAGTCGGCACAGCATGTTTAATAAACTTCCCCTGCAGGTCAATTGCTTTCTCTGTGGTGAAGAACCACAAGCTAAGTGTTCATTCCCGGATGGGGACACTGGCCTGCAAGGTCGTTTGTTCTTCAGCATCTTTTGTTTAGAGAACAGTACCCGAGAAACATGTTTGCAGGTGTTTCATGGGCTTGTACATAATTGTTACGGTTTGAATACGAAGTACCCTCTATGGTTCATTGCTGAGTGTTTGGTCCCCAGATGGTGATGTTATTTTGGGAGTTTTTGGAAACTTTAGACTGGGCTTAGCTTGAGAAAGTAGGTCACTAGAAGTATGTCCTTGAGGATGTGTTATCTCAGACCCCTTTTCTCCTGATCACCATGAAAAGTCTATTACTGATGTCATCACTTCCTACCCCCACCATAAGCCCTGAATCAACAGAGCCAGACGCCAAAAGCCCTGAAATCATGAGAGCCAAGACATATTTATGTTAAGTATTTTCATCACAGCAACAATGGATCTACCCCTGCATCAGTAACCTTTCTAGTTACTGTAACAAATTCCAAGGAAAGGCAACTACAAGAAAGAAAGGTTTTGGCTTGCAGTTTGAAGGTACAGTCCACCATGGTGGGAAAGTCTGGCAGCCAGGGTGGCCCTAGCTATAGCACCAGGAGCATGATGTGGCTGGTCACATTGCATATGAAGTCAAACAGCTGACATGAATCCTGGTGCTCCATTCCTTCCCTATTTTGCCTTTTGATTTATCTTGGGACCACAGTCTGTGGGATAATCCACTCATAGGCAGGGTTGGTGTTCCAACCTCTACTAAAGTTCTTTGGAGACACTGACTCAGACACAGCAGGAGGTTCGTCTCCTAGGTGGTTCCAAATCCAGGCAAATTGACAATGAAGATTCATTATTTCTGCAGAGAAGTTAAGGAAAGATTTCAACTGGGTGGGTTTTTCAGTCAGAGTTTCTAACCAGATTATTACTACTATAGTAAAAATAAATAAATAAATAAATAAATAAACTACTGCTGTATGAATAATCTATGACAGTAAAGCAAATACAATTAAGAGAAAGTCTACAAAATGGAGGAAAATATTTACCAACTGTAAACCTGGTGGGCAGCTGGGCAGTGGTGGCTCATGCCTTTAATCCCAGCACTTGGGAGGCAGAGGCAAGTAGACCATTGTAGGTTCAAGACCAGCTTGGTTTACAAAGCAAATTCTAGGACAGCCAGGACTATTACACAGAGAAACCTTGTTTCAAACAATCAAAAGAAAAAAAACCTGACCCACTTTTCTGGCCTCCACAGCCAGCAGGCATGCATGTAGTACACAGACACAAGCAGGCGAAGCACTCATACACATAAAGCAAAATAAGTATATTTAAAAAAGTTTAAAGAAAAATGCTGGTGAGGATGTGGGGGAGGATCCTTACATACTGTTGGTGGAGATTAATATGGATGTTTATTAAAATGCTGGAAACAGGCCCTGGAAAAATGGCTCAATTAGTGAAGTGCTAATATAAAGGCCGTATAAACATGAGGACCTGAGTTCATGTCTCAAGCGCCCACATAAAAACAAACAAATAGGGGCTGGAGAGATGGCTCAGAGGTTAAGAGTACTGACTGTTCTTCCAGAGGACCTGAGTTCGATTCCCAGTAAAACCGCATGGTGGCTCACAACCATTTATGATGAGGTCTGGTGCCCTCTTCTGTAAAACTGTATGCATAATAAATAAATAAATAAATAAATAAATAAATAAATAAATAAATGATGACTTCTTGCCATTTATTTAAAAAAAAACAAACAAATAAACAAAGCAAACAACAACAAAATCCAGGTGGGCACTATAAGCCCAGCATGGGAATATAGGATTGAATTTATGGTTCCAGACCCTTCATGTGGTGAGAGAGAAAGCAAACAAAACTTTCAAATGAAATAGATGATCTTGCAATCAAACAGACGGCTGTGGCTTTAGAGTTTGACACGGAAATTACATGGCTGCAGTCTTTCCCGAAACCCAGCTTCAGCTACCTCAAACTCTACCCTTCTTTGAGTAACTTGAACCTCACAGAACTCTGTTTGTGAAATATCTTTCCTACAGCAGCTTCCTTTGGGGAACAGTATTATTCTCATATCTTGGCACTTGGTTTGGTCGTTTGGTTTTATGATTAACTAGTTTAAGAGTAGAAGATACTGAATGGGTATTAACATTTAATCAGCTAATGAATGCCTGGTGGAAGGACATTTAAAGAAATCAGAATCCACTGGGTCCCAGAGATCCATAGTCTATGGATTATTCAACGCAGCCAAAGAATAACTGGGAGGGGAAAAACGGAACAAAACCAAATGTACACCACTTAGCAATTCTGAAACATGATCTAAGCAACTAGAAATAAACTCCCAAAACTTCCCAGGTATATGCTAAGTAAGCTAGCAGCGTCAGCACACAAACAATACTTTTAACTTTGACTACAGTTTAAAACATTTAAAATATTCATAAAACTCTTACATATGTAACTAAAATAAATGGAAGAATATGGAGGTCAATACGTCTTCTGATGTGATCAAACATTAAGATTTAACACAACTTTCTGAAGACGGTGACATGATTAGGTCAATCCAAAAGGAGAGGTCTTTCCAGAAAAGGGAATCTGCTCATTAATCATGAGATGATAAGAAACAGCATGAACCTTTCAGGAGAGAGCAGGAATGAAGTTATCTAGGCCAGGATCTCCAGGTAGGAAAAAAAAATTAATTAAAAAAGGAGAGAGGAAGTGAGGGGAGCCCAGAGAAACTCAAATGTTTTGACAGATCTCTTGTATAGTTCATTTCTCTATGATTGGCATCCCCTGCTGAGGTCTGATGCAGACATAAAGATGCCCATCAATGAAAATGAGTTATAGCAAGTGTCACGTCACCAGCCAGTCCAAATGTTACCTTCCACTGTGCTGTAATTCTATTCCTACTCAGAGGGATTGAAACCTCCATGAATAATGAAAGGTACTAAAGCAAATTGAAAGCCAGTGGGGATTGAATGTGGTCTAGTAAACATCGCAGAATCAGCAAGCTTAAAGAGATCTACCGTCCTTGTCATGGAATAAAATGTCTATCAACAGCAATCCTTTGCAGGGGGCAGGGGAAGTTTGAACTTATAGCCCTATGGTAGAGTGCTTGCCTAGCATGTCTGAAGCCCTAGCTATAAGCCTGGGCACTGGGAGAAGGGGGGTTAAAAACAATCCTTAATGTATTTTAGTGTCTCACATTATCTGAGTGGAAAAGAGACAAAATAATTGTATTTAAGTCTGGTTTGGGACCAAAGTATAATTGAGACAAATTCCCAAATTCATGTGGGGAATCACAATGGTTTATCCTTGACTCTTTTTTAATTACAGGTTTTTAAATTACATTTATTTATTTCATGTGTGGGTTGGGGTGGGGTGGATATGTACCCAATGGCAAGCCTGTTGTCGGAGGACAACTTGTGGGAATCAGCTCTCTGAGTCTGAGGGATTGAACTCAGGTTGCTGGCCATGGCAGCAGAACCTCCTTGACTGGCTGGGCCATCTTGCTGGCTCTTGGGTTTTGAAAGAACTGAAAAAAACCCAAATGTTTCCTATGGCCCAGTTCCATCCATGTTCAGGATGAACCAAAGTCCTGTGTTTTAAGTCATCCAGATGACAAAAGGGAAACGTTCATGTGTATCAGTAGGTGACGACAGAAAGTCCTGGAGTCAAACTGCAGGCTGTCTGTGTTCCATCATTCTTCAACTATAAAAAAAAGAACAAAGTAGTCTGCCTCAACCCACAATCACAGCTGAGTGATTGACGACGGCTTTGAGGAACTGTGTGAGCCAGCACTTCCAGACAATTACTTCAAAGCCCTTTCTGGTGGTGGCTGAAACATTTCAGAAGCCAAGGAGAGCTACCTACCTATAGCCATTTAGAAAATGAAGTGTCTATAATTATAGACATCAATAGGTAATTAATAGGATCAATGAACAAAGTTGAAGGTACGTGTCTGTTGATTACTTCTTTTCCAGGGATTTTTGAATTAAAAAAATGTAAGAACTTGGGGCTAGAGAGAGGGTACAGTGTTAAGAACAGTTACTGAGTATACTTGAAACCCTGGGCTCATCTCAGCATACCCCCCAAAAAGAGTTACTGAAGAGAAGAAAATTCAAAATACTGTATAAAATTCTTTGGGAAGAAGTGTCATCTAAGTGAGCAGGAATCTTCTTGATTTCTTTAAGAATCACCTCTTAACACTAGCAGATACTGTAGCCTGTGTTCATTTATGCCATTTGGGATTCATAGATGGCAGGTGTAGACATCACAATGATGTTTGAAAGTGTAAATATGCTGTTTGTCTTAACATAGATACTGGAGAGTCTTCAAAGTCTGTGAACAGTTGTGATTTCTGGAGGTGTCTGTCAGGCTGTATTTGAAAATCATGAAATATATCACCTATTATTTGGCCAGTACAGCCTATTTATAATGAGTCACACATACACAAAAACAAACAAACAATCACATCCAGAGAAACTGGAGAAACTATTTGGTTCTGTCATTGTGCAAGGAAACTGGGGCCCAAGTTTCAGTACCTTGCCCAAAGTCATAGGCAAAAGGGATACTAGAGAAAGGACAGGACTCTTGGCTCCCTCCTCCCAGTCAGCAACAATCTCAACATCCACAGTATTTGCCCAACTCACCAAGGTGGCATCACAGCCCAGCCATGATGTGGGATGTCTTTCTGTACACTGTGAAATACCATTGGATAATAAAGGAATTGTTTTGGCCTATGGCAAGCCAGCTTGTAGGCAGGTGGGAAATCCACACATAGATAAAGGGTAAGAAGGGTAGAATCAGAGAGCTGCCTCTGAGGGAGGAAGATGTAAAGAAACACAGGTAAGCCACGGGCGACATGGCAAGACAGATAAATAGAAATAGGTTAAGTTGTAAGAGCTAGCAAGCAATATGCCTAAGCCATAGGCCAAACAGTATGCAATTAATATAGGCCTTTGTGTGATTATTCTGGATTGCTGGTATGGATCTCAGGGCTAGGCTGGGCCAGAAACTCTTCCTGCATAGCAGCTACTGTTGTTCTGCTTCACTGCTTGAGAGCCCATCTTTGTGTTCTCAACACTGCTTTTTAATTATTAGAGAGCCACACCTGAGTCAGTTCAGCTCCTCTGTCTGGGCTTCATGTGAGGAATCCTACAACTCTCTAGATCAATTAGCTCACATATTTGTCAGACCAGGCTATAGAATTATAAAGCAGGCACAGGAAGACTAAATACCTTATTTGGAGGAGGATGGGAATCTTTCTAATTAGAAAAAATATAAATGTGTATGAATTTTAAACATGAAATACATGAGAGTCAAAGAACTGTGTAATTTATGAGGACTGGATCAAGCCACCCCCACAGGCCTGCTGTAGGAAGTCAATCAGTCACTTAATAGAAGAGGACCTGGTTAAAAGGCTCCCACTGTCACCCACTGTCACCCACTGTCATCCATGACCTACACAACAAGGTCACATCACAACTGTGCTGGGGTGGGGGGAAAACATGCTGCTATCAAAGTACTACGCAGATGGTCCTAAGATACATTTCTACATATGACACTTGGTACATTATGAAGAGATAATGTGAGTCGAGTATCAACTATTATGTCTGATGAATATGTAACAGAAAGCACTGCTAGCCAGAATTGTGGGAAAATCAAGTACAGTGGACAGAATTAGTAAAATAAGTCCAAGGTGCTAGTTTTAGAAGCACATGGGACTTTTTTTTTTTTTTGTATTAAGGATTATGCAGAGAAGAAAAGTACATCGATCTTGGAGGCTGGAGAGGTGAAGAATTTTTTTTTTTTATCATCTGTGAAGAAGAGGCTGAGTTAATAATATGTGATGGGGACAGGAAGGATGAGGCCAGAATTCCAAAGTGTTTCACCTCTTGTTCTACCATCTGTTGGACATGTGGTTAGGTTTGGTTTGGTTTTTTAGGGAAGGTCTCCCCACATAGCCCTGGCTGTCCTGGGACTCATTCTGCAGACCAGGCTGACCTCAAACTCACAGAGATCTAGGTAGATCTCTGCCTCCAGAGTGCTAGGATTAAAGGTGTATACCACCACATTCACTGGACCTGACTTTTTTAATAAGTTCAACATCAGACAGCAGGACCCAAACCTTTCCCTGTGCATCTTGACAGTGATTAATTCACTTAATGCAAATGTACTCAGTTCCTTAAGAATTCTCAGTGTGGATTAGTCAGAAATCATTAAATTAATCATGAGCAATAAAGACTGAAGAAAGAATCTAGATTAAAAGACACTGAAGACATGACATCTGAATTAGGTACCTAGCTGACATTTTTACTTCCCTGTTGAAACATAAATATAATGCAAATTTTGAGTGAGAATTATACAGATTTTTAAATAATTATTTTTAAGTGAATGGGTGTTTTGATTGTGTACAGGTTGGTGCACTATGTATGTACCTGGTACCCAGAGGCCAGAAGAGGGTGTCTGTTGGAACCTCTAGAATTGGAGTTGCAGGTAGTTGTAAGCTGTCATGTAGATGCTGGGACTCGAACCCCAATCTTCTGGAAGAACAGCCAGTGCTCTTACTCACTGAGCTGTCTCTTCAGTCTCATTGATTATAGATCTGACAATAGCAGACAGTGGTAGTTTGCCTGCGTACTTAGTCACTGTAGTAGAATTAAAGCATCACACAGTGAAATGTTTAGTGGAGGGAGAGAGAAGAGAGGGAAATTGGATCACACACATGCACAAGTTCTAATAAAGTAAATTCATACAGGAAATACAGATGAAAAGTACATGAGAATTTTTTGTATATTCTTTAACTAAAATTATCTAAATCTAAAAAGGATCTTGCTTTCATTCCCGGTACATCAGAGGGGAAAAAGGTGATTAAAACATTATGTAGATTTTTCTTCTCTAAGTCTTTCAGTTGTTTGCCGTTTTAAGATGTAATTGTGTGTGTGTGTGTGTGTGTGTGTGTGTGTGCACAAGCTTGTGCACACATGAAGGCCAGAAAGAGGGTTAGAGCTGGAATTACCCAAGTTTGTTTGTTTCTTGGGAACTGGGATCTTTTTTTGTCTCGCAACCTTGTCCCGCAAGGAAGACGCGACACCCAGCTCTTCTTTTAGCAGTTTTATTCAGGAACTTTGATTTCTTACTTCTGATGATGGCTGATTCTGACTTACTCTCTCCTCGGGGAAACCCGCCCGCAGCCTAAACAGCCTCTGGGCAGCCAACCCCAGTACACCACGTGGGCACTGCCTATAGGTCCAGGTACAGGCGGAAGCAAGCCAGATCCTCAGCCTAGCCATATAAGGAATTGTTTGTCACTGAGAGCACTCACCACGTGGAAGGTGGAGGGTGGAAGCCAGCGCCATCTTTAGGGTGTGGCTACACGCAGGTCTCCCATTTTTTGTTTTGTTTTTTATGTTTGTTTGTTTGTTTTGTTTTGTTTTTTGAGACAGGGTTTCTCTATATAGCCCTGGTTGTCCTGGAACTCCCTCTGTAGACTAAGCTAGGCTTGAACTCTGCCTCCCTGAGTCCTGGGATTAAAGGCTGGAAAAAGGGGATCTTAACACTGGTCCTCATGATTGCACATCAAATACACTTAACTGCTGGGCCATCACTCCAGCCCTATTGTTGTTTTGGAGAAAGGGTGTTGCTGTGTAGCCCAGGCTGGCCTCAAACTTATGGCAAGTCTCCTGTCTCAGCCTCAGAATACTGGATTGCAAGCAAATGCCAACATAACTGGCTGTATATATTTTTTTTTACATTTATTTGGTGTGTGTGTGTGTGTGTGTGTGTGTGTGTGTGTGTGTGTGTGTGTGTATGTGTGAAGGCCAGAGGACAGCTTGTGGGATTCAATTCTTTTGTCCAACTATGGGATCTAGGGGTAGAACTCAGGCTAGTTAAGGCTTGTACAAGTCTATTGAGCTATCTTTCTGGGCCTCCATTGAAAATTATTTTATACAGAAAAAAACCTCAAATGACAGCCTTTGTTCTTCCTGTGCTCCCTGTAATGCACATATTTCATACCATTTCATGACTCTCATTTATACAGCAAATGCTGATGAGAGTTAGGATCAGCTACACAAGGGAAGAGGTCCTCAGATACCTGCTGTTTGGAAGAGAACTCACTACTCCTTCTCTCCAATAAAAATATTTCTCAAGGTTGTTAACAAACCTTGAGACATCAATAGCACTACATTTTATGAAGCATCAGTATTTTATGAAAATTCTCAAGTGCTTTATTTCTTAACAGAACTCACAAATATTTTACAATATTGGAAACAAAAAAGAAACTAGAATTTAAAACTTTTAAAGACTAAATTTACGGGGCTGGAGAGATGGCTCAGAGGTTAAGAGCACTGACTGTTCTTCTAGAGGTCCTGAGTTCAATTCCTAGCAACCACATGGTGGCTCACAACCATCTATAATGAGATCTGGTACCTTCTTCTATATACTGTATAATAATAAATAAACAAATCCTTAAAAAAAGACTAAGTTTACTAATCCAGCTTTCCATCCTGTTATTAACATCTTGGAATTTTAGGTAACCCAGAAGCCAACTACAGACATTTGAATATGCTCAGATTCCAGGTCTGTTGCCACAGATGAGCTGAGGCAAGTTACTTACCCTCTCTAAACCTAAACTTCTTTGTACAAAGGAGAAGACCGAGTTTAACAGCAGTGAGAGTGTAAGAAAAAAAAAAGCTGCACAGAAGCTAGGCATGGTGGTACCACCTTCAATCCCAGCTTGTACTTTGGAAGGCAAAGGCAGGTGGATCTCGGTGAGTTCGAGGCCAGCTTTGTCTATTTGGTGGATTCCAGGACAGCCAAGGCTATGTAGAGGGACCTTGTCTTTAAAAAATTAGAAAGAGAGGAGGGAGGATGGAGGGAGGAAAGGAGGCAGGGATGGAGTGAGGGAGGGGAGGAGGGATGGAAGGAGGGATGGAAGGATGGAGGAAGAAAGAAGAAACTGCAACAGCCCACAGGGCATGCTCCACTATACCTGCTGTTTTTCTTCTTTACTACCTCATTCATTCCCTTACCCGGAATATCTTTGATTTTGTCTGAGAAGGAATAGCTTTGGTTTTGTCTATTGATTCTCAGACTCTTCAATAGATTCTAGACATGCAGGACTGTCTTCTCATGCTTGAGTGTGCTATATATTCCGACACTATTCTTTTCAGCCTCTTACATTCCCAGCGTTCCTTCCCTGTAGACATCCAAATTGGGTATTGATCCCCAGAGCCAGTCCAGGTGCCACAAGACTGTGATCCTTCCAACAATGAATTCTCCTGGACACTTGAGCAGTGGCCGTCATCTCCTATCTTGCAAAAATGATGTTTACATTGACTTTTTTTTCAGCTAAGAAGAATCCCTTAAAAACCAAGGTCTAGGTTTGTTGTGCTTTTCATCACCTTGATCTCCAGTCCAGAGCCTCATTAAGGATAGGTATATCACAAATATTTATGGAATGAGTAATCAGATACTCATAATAGAATATGGTAGCAGGAAAGAATTAGTGCTAAGGGAGCCCCAGGGAGGAAGTATTTATGTGAGCTGACCTCATATTTGAAATTAGGGATTTTAAAACTTTGAGCAAAAGATGATGGAAATGAAAGGTTCAGACTGAGGAAACAAACATGAATAAAGGATTGAGGAAGAGAAGAATAAAAATTTTTTAAAAACCAGTTTATTCAGCTGAAATTTGAGAGATGCAAAGGGTGGGTTTTAGGGCTGAAAAGGACCAGATTAAGGATGGTCCCAAAGGAATTCCTAAAGAACCCTGGGCTTAATGAGGAACTCAGGTGGTGCTTGAGCAGGCCAATAATCTAGTTAGATGTGATTGATTGACTCAGCTGGGGATTAAACTGAGGGCTTAAGATAGAATCAGAGATGGGAAAGTTCTAGAATGTGATTGTGTATCCAACCAAAATTCATGCTGGAACTTGGAATGCACAAAGAGATGAAGGAAGTGATTACTCAGGACTGCCCTAGTGAATGGGTTCAACCCCCTTATAAAAGAGATATAAGAGCTGCCTGGATCTGTTATCTCTTCTGTCACATGAGACCCAACACCTATGTCTTTCTGCCCTCCCACCATGTGAGGATGAAACAAAAAGGCACTATCTTAGAAGTGGAGGATGAGTCTTCATCAGAGAGTCTGATACTGCCTTAATCTTGCCACAGAACTGTGAGAAATAATGTCTGCTGTTTCTAAAATCACCCATCTGTGGCAATGTGCTATAGACAAGCAAGCTACAACAAACCAATAAAGACCCAGAACAAACAGTGGTGGTTTGTTGAACCATATAGGATGCAGAGGTGAGAAAACAGAACAGGACAGAGTTGAAAGAGAGCTGCAATAGAGAAACAGAGGAGGAACAATCTTTGACCTGGACTCTGTGGAGAGGATTCAAACTCTGTCCATGAAGTAGGACAGAAACATGCACTAGGCCTCCAACTGAACTCTAATGCAGCCTGCATGGATTATGACTTGGCAGCAGATTGCACTAGCATCAGGCTTTATCAGGTCAGCATAAGAAAGCAGTATTCTAAAGTGACTGAAAGAAGTTGGGCAATGTAGCCCATACCTGTAATCCCAGTCACTCAAAGATTTCAAGTTTCAGACCAGCCTTCATGCACGAGACCTAAGCTTTTTTAAAAAATTATTTATGTATACAGTATACAGAAGAGGGTATCAGATGTCATCACAGATGGTTGTGAGCCACCATGTGGTTTCTGGGAATCAAACTCAGGACCTCTAGAAAAACAGTCAGTGCTCCAAACCCCTGAGCCATCTTTCCAGCCTGACTTAATCTTAAACAGACTAAAAATGTAGTAATGCCTTTAAAAAAACAGTAATTTAACAGAAAAAAAATTAAGATCTTAGTCTGGCTGTAGTGCTGCCCACCTTTAACCCTGGCACTCAGGAGACAGAGGCAGGTGAATGTAAGTTTGAGGTCAGCCTAGACTACAAAGCATGTTCCAGGACAGCAGAGAAACCCTGTCTCAAGGTAAAAATAAAAGTAAATCTGAAAGCCCAAAACAGTGCTCTGGAACTAAGAAGAAAAAGCTGCAAAGACAGATAAAATTATCAGTTTGGCTTCATTTGACAAGTGCATTTATTTCTTGTGCCCACCAAACTCCAGGACAGCTTAGTGAAACAGGAGTTAATCTTAATTTCTTCCTCCACCCAGACGTCTTAACTTTTTCTTTTTACATTCTTAAAGCTAGGAATAAAGGTGTGGGACACCACACTCTGACCTTCAGGTCTTCGTTCTGTGGCTGACTCTCTGTTATTCCAGACTAATTTTACCACAGCCTGGACTGATACACAGAAAAACACTGTCTCTAAAAACCAAGAAAAGGAAAAGAGAAAAATAATGTTGGGGCTGGAGAAATGGCTCGTAGGTTAACTACACTACTCCCACGGGACCTAGTTCAATTCCCAGCACCTACAAAGCAGCTCTCAACTCTCTGCCACTTCAGATCTAGATCTAGGGTCTTCTTCCAGCCTCCATAGGCACCAGACACACACATGGTGCACAGATATACGTACAGATCAAACATGCATGCACAGAAAGATTTTAAAAAATGTTAAAGAATATTATTTAAGGTTTGTTTTAGACCTGTTTGTTCATCTGTCCTTTCCATGAGGTGGACAGTCTTCCTCTCTAAAGGTGAGAGAGTACAGAACCCCAAGCTCATGGTTCTGTTGGTAATCCTACCACATTCATGGATCAGGCAATTCTCAGAATTGTGTGAGATAAAAATTTCACAAAAATCACTGAAGGAATCCAGGCTCTGAAGACTTCTATGCTCTACTTCATGCAGCAAGCGAGGCTTCTGAGCATCAGCTGCCAAATCCAATGTTAGAGACAGGAGGGGTTGTTGCTATATCGAGATTATGCAAAGCTCCAAGTTTCTTTCCATGTCCAAGAATTCAACGCTCTGGCATTATCTTGATAGGTACTCAGTTAAGGTGATGCTTTACATATTTTTAAAAGGTGTGCAAATCAACAACTGTTCAAAGCTAGTTAGATTAAGAATTACAATAATTTGAAAATCAGAATTAGGGCAAGTGGTTAAAAAAGAGAGAAGAAAAATTACTTCTAGATGCATCGTCTAATCGGAAAATTTTGCACTTGGTGAGTGCATCCGTGTTAGTCAAAGACGCTGACACACCCATGTATGCAGATGTTGATCAATCCAGGAATCTTGGAAGGGTACAGCAATGGAGAAAACCTAGATACACTAACCAGGGCGTCAATTACCAAGGATTCAGGCAACAGAGAGTCTGGTCTGTCATCTTTATTGGTGTCACAATTCATTGACTCCCCTCTCACTGTAGCCATGGCAACACCCACATCAAGGCGGTCCAGAATTCACCTTTGGATATCCAGGATCCACGGAACCGCACCTACGCAGCTCAAATAAAACCTAGATATCACCACCCACTGAACTAAAACAACCGTGACCTTTTCCCATTTTCCAGATTTCTAATTCAACTAGGGAACATCATGTTTTTGTTGTTTTAATTCTTTCACCACAGAAAGCAAGCTAGGTCCTGTACTACGACTTCTTTGAAAATTAGATTCTTTTTTAGCGGAGTGGGCATCATCAAAGGATGAAAACTGGATGCATTCTTGTAAACATTTGCCTAAAAAAGGCAAATAAACTGATACGACCAAAATCTCATTTTCGTAGCGTGCATGTTGGACAAACTGTTTTGACCCTGCAGGACACTTGTCTCTGGAGTGGAAAAACAGTTTCCAGCACGGCCGCTTAGGGTACAGTTATAATAATAACAAAAACAAACAAAAAACCCAACGCATTAGGAGCCTGCGGGATCGCGCACAGCCTGAGCAAAAATCATGACGTATTCGGGCGAGCTTTCCAGAAGGAGCCCTCAGCTACAACAAAATGCCCAGATTGCGAGTCTCTTTTTTGTTAGTAGAAAAGGACCGAATTGTGGCCCTTGGATGCCCAGCTCAGGACCCAAACAAAGCGGCTTTATTAGGGCAATATCAAAAACCTTTCATGGGTAGCCAACTCTGCCCTGAGAGGCAGCCCGGAGCCCTTAGCTTTCCATCTCCATTCACATCCCTGGGACCTGTGCAGCAACAACGCCACGGCCAAGAAAAAATAAAGAAGAAAACCCCAACAAATCTCCACAGAGCCTTTTTCCACTAGTCAAAGCGGTGTACGCCGCTCAGGGAACTGGCTTGGCGCCTTGCCCCTACTAAAGATGGCGGCCATAGGCGGAGCCGCTCCCTCCGGAAATCCGGCGGTTGCCCCGCCAACCAGGACCATTCACGCGGAGCCCTCCACGCCGGCCGTGGCTTGACGCATTGCAGGTGCCGAGCGGCCAATCAGGTAGCTTGACTCCTTCCGGCCAACCACTGCAGGGTCCCTCTGGCCTATCAGAGAACCTTGTCGAACTCAACGGGGGAAAAGAAACCTCAGCAGCGCCAACTAAGCAACCGGCTACAGCCCGCGTTTGGCAGCGTGTATGGCCGGGATTGTGTGCTCCTCCGCGGAGAGATATAGTGCCCTCGCCTTCGCCCGGCCCCGCCCCGCCCGCAGCACATCAGTTGAAGATTGGCGTGCTTGCTCTTCTTTTCCACTTGATGGGCTTTGGAACCCTCTGAAATGCATAATTGACCTAAAAATATTACTTAGTTCCTGTGGCGTGTCCAGTGTCCCTTAAAGGGAAGATCTGGAACGATCCTTGCTGGTTCCCTTGTTCGCAGGTGGCGCTTTCTTTGCCGTCGCCAGGCGTGTTCGTGAAAACAGTTGCCAGCAAGGAAGGAGAAACTCCAAAAATCCTGGCTCGGGTTGACCCCTTCTTTAGAAGCGCGGGGCTTAGCAACCCCACCCTCGGAGAAGCACCCCCATGGGCATTTCTGTTTCTAGAAGGACCAGCGTCCTTCCCAAGGCTGGGCTTCCCCGAGGGTTTGATAAAAACAGTCGGGCAGCCAGTCTTAAACTATAGTCCGTGTAAGCATGGTGTAAACTATTGTCACGCTTTAACTCAGCAATTTGAGAAGCAGAACTCAGAACAAGACCTAGCTGGGTTTCAACTACAGGTACCTTCTAGAGCTGAATTAACAGCTGTGAAGTTGCACCGGGGAACTGTAACTTCACAGCCTAGGAATCAACAAGCCACGGAGAAAAAAAATGCTGCTTGGTTACAATCACGGCTGGAAGAACCCAGCTAAGAAAGATAAATCTGTCGATTTCTTAAAATTGCTATTTAACCTCCAACATCTCTGATTTTGATACAGGAGGGTTTGAATAATATGATTTTTGCTGCAACTCTCATTCTTAAAAGATTATGCTATAATGAGCCCCTCTGTTATTCCTACAGGTGTCTGCATTGTCTTCATGTGAAACTTACTCTTTGATCCAAAGTTAATAGTTGCTGATTGTTTATTGCTGTTTCTTAAACTCAAAGTTCTGTTCAGAGAGGATAAAAGCTGTGATTTTCTCTTTGGCCTCTCTTAAAATGTTTACCAACCGGGCAAATAACTTTGCATTAACGTATGGCCATTTCACCACAAAGTCTGCCCATAGAAGCAATACATCATTTTTCTTTTTCGGTGTACCTAGAGTAGGAAGTAACTTCTGTGACTTATTTGTATCAAACATGATCCTGATGTGAGAAAAGAGATCTGAGAGTGCTACACAAATTAGGAATTCTTGGGTAAGTTCCTCTATTCCTGGAACTTCTTTTCTCTAGATTGTGGAATGAAAAGATCAGATTAGATGATTTCCAGATTGCCTCCCAGCTCTAATATTTGATTCTACTATGAAGAAATTGAACCATAACCTAATTGTGTCATATTTAAAACTGTTCCTGTTTACAGTACTTGCAACTTTTCAAAGTCGCTTTTAACTTTCTTTTCAACTTCAGTCTTCAAAGTATTTCTGAAGGGAGAGTCTACATTTACAAAGAAGTTTAAAGCCTGTCACTGGTTTATCTAAATATGAAATATTCTTTATATATTACTTCAATCTAGTACATAGGAAAGTTGTTGGGTTTTGTCCTTGGGATCAGTGAATTAGTTCACTGAGTTGTGGCCTCCTTCAGGATGGGAACTCTTCAATATATGCTTCTATTCCCTAAACTTAGTAAATTTGGTTTTGCATTCAAGCCCAGTCAGTGAAGGTCTGCTGAAGAAGTGAAGGAATGGTTTTATTCCATTCCAAGTCAATGGAAGGAGAATCTAGAATTGATGTGATGAATTAAGAAAATAAAAATCAACTAACTTAGAGCACCTGCAATGTAGAAGGTACAGTTTCTCTGCTTCTTATCTCCACTTTTGTTTTTGTTGCTTTTTAGAGAAGGTTCTCTGTGTAGTCCTGGCTACCCCATAACTAACTCAGTTTGACCAGGCTATCCTCAGACTCAGAGATCCATCTACCTCTGCCTCTGCCTCTGGAGTGCTGGGATCAAAGGCGTGCACCACTACTGCCCCACTCACTTTTGATTTTTAAATTAAGGAAATATCATTAATGAAACAGTAATAAATCTTAATTATCAAGGTTAATTTCTAAGCTCTCTTTTGTATATATTACAGTTTTTGAAGAGTACTAAGATTTAAAAGAAACTTATTTTTTAAAAATCTGAGTCAAATTGTTGGTCTTTTCTCACTATGATCGCCTCTCTGGCCTTTGGAAGAGGTAATGTCTTCCCATAGCTTTGGATGCTTCCTTTCCCCTTCCCTTCTTTTTGGTCATTTTGAGGAATAGGTATCAGAACTATTTGTTGAGTAGCTGTGTCCTATTCTGGACCTAGTATTTTATTCAGGTGTCATTTGACACAGTGGCACTTGGTACTCTGGATGGCTAACATTTGGACAAGGACGAATCCAGCATGAACTCACTCCATGAACATCTTTGTTTCCACGAATCTCCTGACTCTTAGGGAAATTCTGCACAAGTTCCTCACAAACCCCACCAGCAAAATATTTAGAATCATGAAGTTGCAAATCCAGAACGAATCAGAGAAAGGCTACCTGACCTGACTTTCCCATTTTCCTGAAAATTAGACAACTAACTCCTGAGAAGCAAGAAGTAAAAGACAGAGCAGGCTTTAGGATCACGTGACACAGTACTTCCCTTTGACTTTCGACCTCTGGAAACATTGTAATCAAAGAGCAGTTGCAATAAGGAAAGCAGGTTATGTTATCATTCCCAGGGCCTCCTAGTGATTGTGGAAAATCCTAAAATGACTTTGCCTTGGACTTTGTTATTTCACTTAAGGTCTGGTGGTGTAGAACTGTGCTCCCAGTAAGGCCTTATCTATACTGCTTGTTTAAAATCTTTGCCCTTCATATAAGTTGCTGACACTGTCTTGTGTTAAGCCTTATGGTTTCTTTACTTCTGTCTTCTTCAGAGTGGCTCTATTTCCTTTCCTTAATCCAAAAAGTATACAGAGAACTTTTTTTTTTTTTTGAGTTGAGTAACAAAGGAATGTAGCTACATAATTAACAGTTTGTATAAAATCCCAAAGTGACTTTTTAGAGTATGGTAAAGTGCTCATAAATGGGGGCATGGTGTTTGTTATACACCCATATCCCCAGTGCTTGAAACACTGAGGCAGAAGGATGATAAGCTTGGGATCAGCCTGGGTTACATAAAGAGACTTGGGGTGGGGAGGGGAGAGGAGGAGATTGAAAAGGAACGAAAGAGGAAAGAGTAGGGGTGTAGCTCAGTTGATAAGGTGCTTGCCTAGCATGCATAAAGCTCTTGGTTCAAACCCCAGCCCTGGATGAAATAACAAAGTGGTGCTCACCTGTAATCCCAGCACTTCTAAGGTATAGACAAGGATCAAAAGTTCATGGTTCTATTTTTGCTTTTCATTATGCAACTTCTAGCTGGTCTCTTAAAAATTTTTTCCCAGGTGGTTCAAAAAGGTATGACTGGACTTGCTTAACATATTGTGCTCCTTCCCAGATCAAAGTGCTCAGAGTTTCATGGCTTTAGCAGCACCCTGACTCCTTAGCTCAGCAGAGGCTTAGAGAATAGGAATGGCTGGCTGGAGCCTGTAATCTTGCCATTATAATCTTGCTTGTAATGCGAATGCAAACTACAAAGTAGAGACACAGTGCTGAACACTTTCGTTCAGTCTCCCACCTTTCTTTAGAGTTTGAGCATTGGAAATGCCTCTATTAGAAGCACTCACTAGACCATTTACAATAGGTTTTTGTGTTACATATCTGAATTGTTCCTACATTTCCAACTTGGCATGAAACAGGTGCTACCCTGAAGCTGTGTGTGGCCAGGTAGAGCCAGAGCCTTGGAAACATGAGACTGTGAAGTTCTCTTGAGTCCCAAATCTCATGAGATTTGAAGGGCACTGATGACCCAGCACATGTCTTAAGAGTGGTGGCATAGTGGGTAACTAGACAACCCAAGGCTTCTGACCCCTAGAACCTGCCTGTTCTGGATGCTAATTGAAGGGTAACCTCAGTTCTCCTGCCAGTCATAGACTCCCTGCAGCTGCTTGGTTTTGGTTCTCACTGGACTTCTGACCCACTCTGCTGTGTTTAGCAGACTGGTCTTTCAAATGTCACAGACAAGCATATCTTATATTTGTCTCTGGAGCTTATTGTGTGCAAACTAATTCGACACCTCATATAACCCTCAGGCCAAGCCCAAAGATGTGTTGTCATTATACCAGCTTCACAGATTAAATGGCTGGATCTGGTATGCAGAGGAAGCGAGCAGCCTTGTAAACTAAACAACGCTATTGTGTCCTTTGGTTGGAAAGTAACTGTTTTCTTTGTCAGAACTAAAAGAAGCAAAACCCTGAGTAGCCTGTCATTGAAATGTGACAAGGAAGGGATACAGCCATACTCCCTTGTTAAACACACTGCAAAGGACTTTTTTTCATCACCCACATTTGCCAATAGCCCAGAGTCTCTACTCAGGATAAATAAAATTCCAACAGCCTTTTGGATTTAGGCAGAAAAATAGCTTTTCCAAAGTCCAACTTGGCCATATTTCCTCCAGTATAAGAAGCAAGGATTGGAGGCAGTTATGTAACGGCCTGGAGAGATCTACAAAGATGGATCAGTTCAGGTATCCATTAGGGCAGCAGGGGCAGTCCAGTGTGTTCTTGGGGCCATGTGGAGTGCCACCAAATTAGGGAAGAGTGATTTTGGTGGTAGGTCATCAATGAAACGAGAGGGTTCCTCTGCCTTGTCCCATTTGATCTCCACTCCTGTCCTCTCCAGTCCCAGAAGTGACTGCTCTGCACACTCACCCAATAATCTGTTGGCACTCGCTGAGCCAAGACTGTGCCAAGCTCAAAGAGTATCAGATGGTAACTTCCAGAGCTATGATAACTGGGGAAGTTTGAATGAAAAGAAGCCACTGAAGATGTGACACGTTGTAGCCAACCTGGTACCTGCAATTTCTGTGCATTAGGAAGGGGATGGTTCGTTCGGCTAAACAAAAAATTGTGGATGTGACATTTAAGATGTTGGAGGCTTCAGGGTCTCTGATCTTGGCACATATGGATACATCTTTCCTTTTAAAAAAAATTCTAGACTAGGCCACTCCAATAGAACTTACTTCAGTGATGGATGTATTCTGTATTGTCCAATACAATAATCATCTTCTGTATGGGAGTATGTATTACTGGCACTGGCAAAATCAAAAAACTACTTTTTAATTGGAATTGCTGTAAATGGCTGTGCATGGTTAGTGGCTGCTGGAATGTACATACAGCTCAGCTCTGGAAGAAAAGACAAAGGTTATTCAGTATGAATGAAAACCCAACCACAATGTTACTTAACTTATGTTAATTAGTGTGTGTGTGTGTGTGTGTGTGTGTGTGTGTGTGTTGTGAATGCATGTGAGGATGCACACACCTGTGTGGAGCACAGGAGCATGCAGAGGATGTCAGGCGTCTTTATCACTCTCTGCCTTGTTGCCGTAAAATAGGCTGTCTCGCTGAACTGGAAGCAAGCTGTTCAGACTGCCTGCCTGGCTGGCCGGCTGGCTGGCTGACTTGCTAGTGAGATCCAGAGTCTTTCTGTCTCTGCCGTCCAGTACTGAGATTATGGGCATGTGCGGCCATGCCTAGCTTTTTACATGACTGCTGGGGATCCAAACTAGGCCCTCAGGTTTGTGCAGCAAGCCCTGTCACCCGCTGTGCCATCCTCTGCTCCTACTAATTGGATTTTAACTCTTCCGGAATCGGTGAGGCCATCTCTTTGATATAATCTGCAACCAGCATCAATTTATGTAATTTAGTATTACAGTTCAGTTTTATGCCCATTTAGGTCTTGGTGGCATCTCAACTTGTGCCAATCACTAACTCTGCTCTTTAGGCAAACTGAGTCACCCAAAAAACCTGCCATACCAGTTAACTGTAGTCACACTATCCTCCACTCACTAAACAATTGCTGAGAAAGCTTATTGTCATAAATCTGGGCTGGAAACCATACCTCCAGCACATTTGGTAGCCACAGTAAGTTGCTGACTACTGTTTGAATACTGATTCAAGGCAATTTTGCATTTGTCTTTTAGAATATATGGAAAATGGTTGCTTAATTATTTTCAAAGCAATAAGATTTAAAGGACTGGCCCTTGCTCTCCAGAGGCAGAGGCAGAATAATAAAGATCTACCTGAGTTACATAGAGAATTCTAAGCCAGCCTGAGCTGCCATAGCGAGACTCTTAAAAAGGCAAAAACAAAGACACTACATTTCACAACGTGTCAGGTTCTCTTCTTTTTGTTTGTTTTGTTTTTCAAGACAGGGTTTCTCTGTGTAGCTTTTGGAGCCTGTGCTGGAACTCACTCTGTAGACTAGGTTGGCCTCAAACTCACAGAGATCCACCTGCCTCTGAGTGTTGGGATTAAAGGCATGTGCCACCACCGCCAGGTTTAGGTGCCTCTTTTTAAAGGATCCCAAGTTCAGTATAAACCACTGAAGTACAAATCTATGATCTTATCCCACTGGGCATTTTCCTTTCTCAATTCATGCCTTCAGTTCCCAGGACTCTATAACACTGACTGTGACGTAAGAGTTCAGTTGGCTAAAGCATAGATAGAGACAATGAGGTCCGAGTCAGGTCATTTATTTCTCTGTACTCTAGCTCTCTCTATCCCTAACTCCATCTTGTTGTGTTGCCTGTCCATGACCATGGGGTAAAGGATGCTGTCATAGTTAACCTCAGCTGTCTACTGATACAACCTTAGATTCACTTGGGGAGAAAGAACTTCACCTGAAGGATTGGCCAAATCAGATTGATCTGTGAGGTATTTTATTAATTGCTAATTGACAGAGGAGGGTTTCAGCCTAGTAAGAGTGGTGGCATCTCTAGTGGGGTGGGCCTAGGCCATATGGGAATGTCAGCTGAGCACCATGGTAACTGGCCTGAGAAAGTACTCTGGAAGCCAGCATTCCTCTGTTTCTGCCTTAACATCCTTCACTGATGGACTATATAACCTATATGCTAAGATAAATCCTCTTCCTAAGTTGATTTTGGTCATGATGTTTATTGCAGCAACAGAAAACAGAATAGAAATTGATACCTAACAGAGGGATTTTGCTGTGACGAACCTCACCATGTTGGCTTTTGGGAAACTGTGGAAGCATTTGGAACTTTGAGCTGGGAAAAGCTGTTGAGTACTCAGCGTTTAATGAGATTTTTCTGTAAGAACTTGGAAGATAAGACTACTGAGGAAAAAAATGTACATGACCAAGGCCTGACCTGGAAGGTCAGAGGGGAGGCTGAGAGCTGCTCAGAGGTGCTGCTGGGGCTCTTGAGTGATATATTCGAATTAGGAATCTGTGGAAGGGCTGGAGAGATGGCCCAGCAATTAAGAACACTTTTTGCTCTTGCAGAGGACCTGGGTTCAGGTCCCAGCACCCACAGGGTGGCTTACAACCATGTGTAACCCCAGTTCCAGGGAATCCAACAGGCAAGCATCTAATGTAAATACATAAAGTAAAATAAATAAATCTAAAAATTTTAAAAAATGAATCTCTGGAAGTGAAACCTTTGTTCTACTTGGGACAATGAATGCTGTTCATCCAGGACAGAAAAATCAGTTGTGATTAAGCAGACACCAGCATCAGAGAGGCAAAAGCCTTCTGGGAAGAATTTCCTTGGTGTCAGCTCACAGAAGCTGTGGTCTAGAAGGGCCAAGGCTGCATCTCAAGCTGGCAACCAAACTTGGCAATGTTTAAGAGTGTCCCACGTGGTACTGATTTTGGCAGCAGGAGAGCTGAATTGAAGGGGTCATGGAGAGAAGCTGAGGCTTGCTGAGGGGCAATCTTGAGATTCCTGGCCCCAGGCTACATTCTTTCTACTTCTATTTAATATTATTTGATTTAGATAATTTCACATACAACTATTTTCTTAATTATCACAGAGTGTTCCATAGACTTTTGGGTTCTTGGTACATTATGGTATTACCATAATATGGCCTTTTAAAATTGCTGACCTCTTCATTAATTAGGAAGTTAATTCCCTGGGTCACAAACACTCAGTGGAGCTAAGTTGTCAGCCTGAGAACCTGACTTCTGAAATAGGTAAATATTTAACATTGTATCTTTAAATTTTCAGATACTGATTTCTCTAATATACAATCTAATATTAGAGCCCTGAGCAAAGACTCACGCTCTAGTTTATGCCCAATCACCGACTCACAGGAAGATCCTGGGCAAGTCACTTGACCTTCTTATATTTCAGTGTGTGAAACTAGCCGTAAAACTGTGCAAAGCATGACCTCATTACAAACCCACTACACTTGAAAGCTAATATGTGCTTTGATATGTTAAAGAATTCCAAAACAGCATTCATTTGTAAAATGGGAACAAACAGAAAAATGTTCTATGATGATTAAAATAACTTTAGGATGAATGATGCTTAGCAAGTAAAGTCATGAAAATGTTTCAAAGCTTTTTATTTAGTGAAATAGTTAAATGACACAGGAAAATATTTAACTGATTTTGCAAAACCATAGATTGTAACTATGTAACCAAAATAATTATAAGGGATGGAAGACTATCAGAAACAAAAGAATCCTCAATAATTAAACATTTCATTTTTAGGCCATCATTTCTTCCTTATCATTGTACAGCAAACGTTAAAATGCATTTAGCTAACTATCTTATGAAAAGCCTGGTTAAAAAAAAATATGAATTCCCTTAGGAATGAAACGGTTATAATGAGCTTGGCCATGTAGACCTGTAATTAATTAGATTGTTTACTATGTTTTAAACTCACTTTGTATTAGTTTCTGTTCTTCTCTGCGAACATAGGGATAGTACCTGTGTGTGTCTGTGAAACTATCTGCAAAGGGAAGCCAGCACTGACAGCGGCTCCTTAAACAGCAGGATCACCTTTTCTGGAGCGTTCCAGAAAGAACACAATTAAGCACAGTCCCACAGTTGCTGACATCCTGTCTGAGGCAATCCTAAGAAGTCCTCTGGCATCTGCAATGTGCAGGGACATTTTCTATTATCTTAAAACACCTATCTGCAGACTCTGCTAAAGCCAAGGAAGAAATAACCACAAGTCTTTCCCAGCAGAGCATGCTAATCACACATTTTGCCACAATTTCTGAAAGAATAAACAATCTGCAATTTGTTTTGGCCTTGCAAACAGAAGATCAAATTCTGTGTCTGTCTTGGCGAGAAAAGAAACTGCAGCATTTTGTTGAGTTTTGTTTTGTTTTTTTTTTAAGCCCCAGGCTCTAAATTAAGACCTGAAATAGTTTTTGCACCCCTTCCCCCAGTTTATGGAGAATGGTAAATTTAAAGATTAAAACGTTATTTAAGGATTATAATTAAGATTGTAATTAAGATAGTCTAGCTCCCTACCAGAATCAATTGGCTGTGCGTGTTCAAGCTATAATCGGAGAGATTCTTTTCCCTCTTTTGTGTACATGAATTTACAAATTCTCAGGACCAGGTCAATTAGGAAAAATTCAAAGCATGGGATTTAAGGTCTACATAAGCTGCTCACTACATTAGTTTTAGAAGCAGGCCGAACAGAATTTGGCACAGGAAAAAAGGAGCAAACCCAGCAGGGGAAAAATCTTCAAGCATCTTTAAAAATTTAACGGAAATGTAAAAATACGAAAAGTAGACTGGCTGAGCATGTAAACATGACTTAACAACAGTGCCTGGGACAGTTCTCCTAAATGAGAAAAGTAAAACACCCGACCAATTTCTTCCCCAAGGCCATTCACCTTGTCCCTACAAAGTCCCCTCTCCTCTGCAGCTCAAAGTGTAAGGTTGATTCCCTCGCCCTACTCTTCAGCTACCAGACCTCCCACAACTTCTCTGGCAACCAGCGGTGTGTGGGGACCCTGGACGGTGGCTCTGCGACCTCACAAACACCAGGAGTGATGAGACCAGGAGTGATGAGAGGGGGCACACAGGTGGAGTGGGGCTAGGTGGCTGGCACAAGGCTGGAAGTCCCGGGCGGTTCCCCAGGTCTCGCTACGGATGCATTCCAGCTCCACGGGACCCTTGCTGCAACAGGCCAGCACCCACGATCGAGTCCTAGACTCCCCGATGACCCCCAGCCCGCGTAATGGACCCGCCGCGCCGGGCTCGCCTGGGGGGCGGGGCCTTGCGGAGAGGCCCGGGCTTCCGCAGGGCCGCCCTGCGCGAGGCGGTACTGCCGCGGCGGAGGGATACGGTGCACCGTATATATAAATCGCGGCACACAGGCTCGCGCTACGGCAGTGGTGCTGGGAGTCTCGTGTTCGCGGTGCCGTTACTCGCAGTCGGGCGGCGGCTGAGGCTCAGCGCACAGCGCAGGTAGCGCGTTAGCAGCAGCAGCAGCAGCAGCAGCGGAGGCACCTCGGCGGTCACAGCCCCTGCGCTGGTGCAGCCACCCTCGCCTGCTCCGCCTTTCCTTCCTTCGCTCGCACCATGGTAGGTCGGGATCGGCAGTCGCAGGCGTAGCAGCTGCCCAGGCTCTCCTCAGATCTGTAGTTGAGTGCTGGGTCTCCCTTTTCCTGGCTGAGGTTATTCCCCCCCTATCCCTCTTTGCTGGGAGTTCCGCAGCGGCTGCGGTTAAAAAGGATGCATTTCGGGTTTGCATCTCGGCATTGGCTGCCAGGGATCTTCCTCTTGAGTTTTTGACGCCTCTGGGGCTAGACTTTACAGTGAGCTGTGCGCGGGCTGGAGCCACTGCCACAGCTGCACCGGGGCCTTCCGCATCCACCCCCTCCCCCAACCCCGCACCCACTGCATCCAGCGCGCCGCACCCGGGCTGCCTACAGCGCAGCGCCTCGGCCGGGCCGTCGGGGTGGGGGAAACCGGGTGGGGCAGGCCGCGACGTCCCGGTAGCCAGTCCCCAGCTGCGGAGAATGAATGGGCTGAGATGAGCCGGTGGAGCACAGGGCTTGGGCTGCGGGGCTCCGGGGTGCCCTCAGCCACCTTCAATCCCCCCGCCGACCCAGTTGGGCACCCTCCCTTCGGCTGCGGTTCCCTCCTTCCTCCCGGGGGGCGCGGCGCGGGCGTGAGCTGGGAAGGAAGGAGCCGGGGAAGGGTGGGGTTGGGGGCAGGAAGGCGAAGGCCGGGGGGCGGAGAGGGCGGAAGCGGCCGCCCTGAGCCCGGGCGGGGCCCCGCGGGGTAGCCGCGCGCGCGTGGCTGTACTGTGCTATCTCTGCCCCCCTCCTTTTGCCGCGCTAGGCGGGCGCCATCGCCCGGGTCCACGGAGAGGCTCCTTCCCGCGGGAGGCTCTCGGCTCGCGCTAATTGGGGCGGCGGGGCGGGGGAGGAGAGAGTTGGCGCGCGCCACCGTTTCCATTAGAGACGCAAAGTTTCTGCTAGGGAGGAGGCGGCGGCGGTAGGCTCAGTGCCTGGGGGAGCTGGAGCGGTGGGAGGTGCCGGGGATTGGCAGCACTAAGGTCCTGGAGCTCCTTTGGGCTTGCACCCCGATCCGGTCCCTCGCCGGGTGTGCCCCTTGTTCACGCCACTCCCTGGACGGCAGGGAGATACCCATCTCCACGTTTCCGCTTTCTCTGCAGTCTCTGGATTGCCAGATGCGACTGTGGGGTTGGCCGGGTGCGTGTGCCTCGGCCCCCTGCTCCCTCGTCAGGCAGAGCTGACATCACCAGCAGCACTTTCTACCCCTAGATCGTTCTGGCAGGGTTCTGGAATGCCTTTGACCCAAGGCCAGAATGACTTGGGGGTGGTGGGTGGGAATCGATGTCCTGAAGGTAGATGCACTTGACAGGCTTCTAGTCAAGAGAATTTTTCGAGGAGGTGGAACTGTTCTCCCTGGTGAGCTGACACTTTCTCCTACGAGGTGTGGCAGTGTTTCCTGTTGTACGAGACTGACATGGCTGGGCATTACATAAATCATCGTGTCTCCATTTGCCTTAAAAGTAGCTTCTCATACTGGATAGAAGGGAAGACCCATTTAGAATATAAAAGGTAGAAAGTTCTTCCTTTCCCAAATCAATATATATACATATATATATATATATACATATACATACAAGGCAGATTTCCACTGAAAAGAATGACCTACAGTGCTTTCGGACTTCTCTTTTAACTGTTTCTTTTGTAACTGGCTTCATTAAAATAAAAAATACTCTCCTTGAGTTCCTCTGGCTGGAGGGACAGGTTCAGGGGTACAGAGACTAAATAGTGTGAAGTGAAAACTACCTTTGTCGCAATTTAGTACATGGAAACATTGAATGTTGGCGATAAGCAGCTTTTCTGTCAGTCTTAAGATGGGCAGTGTTAATACCAGGAAATGATTATTACTCCTGTACACGAGGAAAGGGCTATCGTATCGCCTCAAAAGTGTATTGTTTTCTGTGTATTTCATTTTTGCAGTTTTGTAATAGTCCTAAGATTCAGGTTTTTTTTTTTTCTAGCTCCCCACTTATAGGATAAGTTGACCGAAGGCATTAGCCATTGTAAATGGTAGGCTTTTAGTAAATAACTACCTAATTTGAATGATTGGAAAGCATTCATTTTATAAAAATGAAACTGGGCTAGGTAACCCATTAACTGTATTTTTTTTTTCATTTAATTGTTTCTCATAAAATGGGTATAAAAGCCTGATAATCCAACCCAATGCCATTATGTAACGCCAGTGTGGAGATTTTGGAGGGCCCAATGCTAACAGCCTGCCCCTGGACAGGATTCCTGGTCCTGACTGACTTGTCAATGCCACTGGGTTGGGTCTCTTGGATGGAACCAGCGACTGCAGTATTTATGGCGCAGTAGGTGGCGCTCTTCCTTCTTTGCGTGCTACTGCTTCTGCAGCTGGTGCTGTGCGTACTTTAACCACTAGAGGCACCATTTTCCACATTACGACTGACTGGATTGCAGTGCATACTGCAAGCGGCAAGCCAAAGAAATGAAGCCAGCAGATACTGTCACTTCTTTGTTACCCTTTTTTGTTAAGAGAACCTGAAAAGTTTTCCTTTATTGTAGTAACTTTCATTAAATGGCAATGCTAATGATTTTGAAACATTTGGTTTTTTAAAAAATACTGATTTGAAGACAAAAAAAACCCCACTATTTTAAAGTATGATTAGGAAGGTAGGGTATTATCAACCAAACTTGCCTGGATTGAATTATGACCTTTCCTTTCTCCATGTAGGCAGACCAGCTGACCGAAGAACAGATTGCTGGTAAGTTGAAGCCTGGGGAGGCTCCAGGAAACTGGAACTAGGTTCTGACTTGATTTTGTGTCTCCTCTTCCTTCGTCTCTACGATCTGTGTGGTTTTCTAAGAATTCCTAAGCAGAAACAGTGAGATCAGGTGCTGTGGAGAGGCAGAGAGATCTTTTGCAGTTGCCTCCAGAATGCCCTGGAGAGACGGCTCCGTGGGGTAGAACACTTACTGCCCTTGCAGTAAGGTCCCAGGACCCATGTGGTGCTGATTTACAATGGTCTTTAACTCCAGTTCCAAGGCATCCAATACTGTCCTGACCTCTGCAGACACCAAGCAGGAGCATGATGTACTTATATAGATGAATGCAAACACTCGTACACATAAAATAAACCTGGAATTCTGAAAAATACCCTGACGATGACAAAGAGCTTGCCAATTGCCTGGGAATGAACCTTTCTGGTAACCACCTTGCTATGAAACAAGGGTCCGTTGTGGCTATAAAAGTGTAATGCAAAAGGATGTTCTTTAAAGAGACTTTACTGTAACTGGTAAATTGACATTCTCAGATTCTACTTAGCAATTTAAGCATGTTCTAGCTAGCTTTAAAAAAAAAAAAAAGAAAAAGAATACAAAACAGAAAAAACCAAAACAGGCTATTGTGGCTTTATTGAACTGGTTACCAGGACAGTGTTTGCCTTCTGGGCTACTGTGTATTGGCCAGATCCACAGGTCTATTGTGGTGATTATTTCAGTAGATAAAGGCCAGTTGGTTTCTGATAACTTGGACAGCTTGTTTTGGCAAGCCCCAGGGACGTGTGTATCAACAGTGTTGGGCAAAGCATTGATTCTAAAGAGTAAACTTCTCTTTTCAGAATTCAAGGAAGCTTTCTCCCTATTCGATAAAGATGGTGATGGCACCATCACAACAAAGGAACTCGGAACTGTCATGAGGTCACTGGGTCAAAACCCAACAGAAGCGGAATTGCAGGATATGATCAACGAAGTGGATGCTGATGGTAAGGGTTAGGACTGTGAAGGAGCCAAGTTCAGACTTGGTAGAGAATGGTTTTTAGGCCCCTAGAGCAAAGCAGATATGCAGAGTTCCTTTCTCTGGTTCCCTCACCGCCTCCGGACATTAGAGTAGAAGGTTGTGGACCTGCTGTTCAGTTCACTCTGCCGGTGTATAGAGGGTTTCCTGGACTGGAATACTTTTTTTTCCCCTTGCTTACTGGGATCTACAGCCCCGAGGCTGCACCAAGTTATGTGGGGAAAGCACAAAAGAGCAGCCAGAGAACTTGTTTTTTAAAGAAACTATTGTTTCTAAGAGGAGGCAGAACCTGTGGGCAGTGGGTAAAGGGAGCACCCTTCATTAGCTTAGAACTGCATAGTGTATAAGACTGCATTTGTGGAATCCCAGAGAAGGGAAAGTTTAAGGCTCAGGGCTGGGAGAATGAACCAGCAGCTTCCCGTAATAGTCCGCCATCCATCCTCTAGAGGACACCGGTGGACAGCAGAGCTTACTGCGCTCTTGTGCCAGTGAACTGGTTTGGAGGCACTCTCTTCCCAAACATCCAGAAATGTGTGTCCTAAAACTATAGATTACAATTGTAAAGGAGTAAAAGGAGACAGTCTGAATCTAAGCTGTACTTTGTAGATGGATGCTGTGAAAGAAGCCATTTGGGAAAATATGTCACCGTAAAGTGTTGTGATAGACATGGGTTTTCTGTACCCATTGAAATAAGATTATTCTCTTCCTCAATGCTGTTTTAGAAAAAACAGTCCATAATTCTGTCTAGTTGATCAACCATATGGGACCGTGGGTTGGGCCTTTGTGTTTTATATAAACCCTGGGAAGCCAGGCTTGGTAGGGAGCGCATGTTTGACTGACTGTCAGGTTGTATGAAGCACAGTTGGAGAAGTTACATCAAGCCTTAGGGAGAGCATGTTTGACTGACTGTCAGGTTGTATGAAGCACAGTTGGAGAAGTTACATCAAGCCTTGTTTTGCTACCCAAGGACATCTTACATGTTTATAGATAGCACTGAGTCATTTATTTTGTCTTACATAAATACCTTCAAAGACTTTAGGGATTTTTGATGTTGTGTTCACTTACATCTTTATGCCATGTGGGGGATTGAACCCAGGGCTCTAAGCTATTCATCCACACAAGCCTTGGAAGTTATTTGTTTTAAATGTTCTAGTGAAATTGAATTGTAAATAACTACTGTTTTGGGGTTTTTTATAATTATTTTATTTCTATGTAATTCAAGCTAGTGTTAATGTGGGATTTGTCTATGGGTATATTTATTCCTTTAGGGGAGCTGTTTGGAATGTTGGCTGGTGGGTGGATTCCTCCCCGCTTTTCCTGAGCAGTAATGATTATAAACTGAAAATGGAGAGTGAAGATCCTGAATTGGGGGGTTGGGAGTGTGTGCTTGGAGTATGAGAGGCCCTGACTGTCGTCAGTCCCCGAGGCCAAAAGAAAAACAAAAAGCCAAATTGGGCAGGAACGTGGCTGGCTGGCCGATAGAAGTAGGGCTGGACGTACTTCTGGAGCGGTCTCCTGAGACTGCCAGCGGGGAGTAGGCTGTTTCTTGCTCTCATTCCTCCCCCCTCCCCCCCAAAAAAAGCATTTTGTACATCTCTAGGACATTGTTAGGCCCGAATGTTCTCTCTGGACAGGCAATTGCATGCTCCCTTTTTCTTTGAATTGTCTAGTCTTTCATGATTGTGAATCCAGGTATACAGCTTCCTGTGCTAATTCTGTGCTAGGCATGGCCTAGTAGCTTGACTCATGTGACATTACTCTGTGAGGTATTTGAACGTTTTGGCTGCAGGAGGTTGACTGAAGAAAATCAATAGTTTGTTTTAGTTATCACTGAATGCATTTACCTGAGCATCCCGTACAGTGTCATAGTATTATTACTGTATAGGCTGTCAGTGCATGCTTCTTTTACATGAGCGTTTTCCTCTTTATGATTAAAGGGAATGGCACCATTGACTTCCCAGAGTTCTTGACCATGATGGCTAGAAAAATGAAAGATACAGATAGCGAAGAAGAAATCCGTGAGGCATTCCGAGTCTTTGACAAGGTAATAATTGCACACTTGCCTTGGAGAGGTACATACCCTGGCCCTCTGGGCTGTCAGTGCTGAAACTGGTAAGGTTGGTTAGTTAGCCTGAGTGTCTGAGCCTCTCGTTTGACTCCTGTGTGTGACTGTGTTGACATGGCTGAGGTGAGGCCAGCAGAGAAGGATGCTGTCCTGTCTCTTTGAAAACCTGTGCATTCTGTGTTTGATGACTGGTGGGAACTGGGGATGGGAGAGTGTGATGAGAGCAGTGCCGGCAGTAACCGGAAGGGAGGGTTGGAAGCTGAGGCAGAGGGCTGCTTGCTCTCCCAGAACCTCTGTCTGCCATTACGTTGTAACATTGCTGCCTGTTGACAGGATGGGAACGGTTACATCAGCGCAGCAGAACTGCGCCACGTCATGACAAACTTAGGGGAAAAACTAACAGATGAAGAAGTAGATGAAATGATCAGAGAAGCAGATATTGATGGAGACGGACAAGTCAACTATGAAGGTAAAAGCTAAATTCTTGAGCCTGATTTTCAATAGCCTTCAGGTCTGTACACATAGTTAGCGATGGCTGTGGACAGTCACCAGTTGTATTGTGCACAGTAGATGTGTCCATTACAGCTTTTAAAGATAAATTTTTATGATATTTGTCTTTTCAGAATTCGTACAGATGATGACTGCAAAATGAAGACCCACTTTCAACTACTTTTCCCTCTAGAAGAATCAAATTGAAATCTTTTACTTACCTCTTACAAAAAAAAGAAAAAAGAAAAAAGTTCATTTATTCATTCTGTTTCTATCTAGCAAAACTGAATGTCAAACGTACCTTCTGTCCACACACAAAATCTGCATGTATTGGTTGGTGGTCCTGTCCCCTAAAGATCAAGCCCCACATCAGTTTTCCAGTATAAATACTCGTACTACCTTATAAGGAAGCACTTAGTGGACTCCTTAAAGTTCCATTTGCTAATGATTAATCCACTGTTTGGGCTGGCCAGTTTCTCATGCATGCAGCTTGACGATTGAGCACAGTCAGGCCTTTGTATTAAAACTGAAAAATGGAAAAAAACAAATTTAAAACCTCAGATGGGGTCTAAAATTTGTTTGGATAAATAGCCAGTTTACTGCAAAC
>PVIH01007970.1:0-42377 GCA_004025045.1 Sigmodon hispidus
TTCTTCTATTTCTTTAAGGCTTTTTTTCGTATCTTCTTTGAGAGCTTCGAGGCTTTTTTTCATATCTTCTTTGAGAGCTTCGATGATCATCAAAAAGGAATTTTTGGTGTTGCTTCCTTCTGTTTCCTCTTCATTGCTCAGTTCAGGTCTTGTATTTGTAAAATCGCCACTCTCTTCTGGAGTTACCATATTGCCTTTTCAAAAATTACTTTTTGATGATCATCGAAGCTCTCAAAGAAGATATGAAAAATAGCCTTAAAGAAATAGAAGAAAATACAAACAAAAATTTGGAAGAAACGAGCAAATTTATGAAAGAAACATGCCAGGAACTAAAAGCTGAAATAGAAGCAATAAAAAAGGCACAAAATGAGGTAAGGTGGAAATGGAAAATCTGAAGAAAAAAGCTGGAACCACAGATACAAGCATAACAGAGTTCAAGAGATGGAAGATAGAATCTCTGAAGTGGAAGACTCAGTAGCTCAAATAGATATATCAGTCAAAGAAAATAGTAAAACTAAAAAAGCCATAACTCAAAATGTTCAAGAAATTTGGGACACCATGAAGAGACCTAATTTGAGAATAATAGGAATAGAAGAAGGAGAAGAAAACCAGCTCAAAGGCACAGATAATGTTTTCAACAAAATCATAGAAGAAAACTTCCATAACCTGAAGAAGGAAATGCCTATAAAGATACAAGAAGCTTACAGAACACCAAATAGATATGACCCCCCCCCCAAAAAAAGTCATCACGCCGCATTATAATCAAGCCACAAAACATACAGAACAAAGCAAAAATATTAAGAGCTGCAAAAGAAAAGGGCCAACTTACATATAAAGGCAGACCCATCAGAATAATGCCTGACTATTCAATGGAAACGATAAAAGCTAAAAGGGCTTGGTCAGAAGTTATACAGATGCTAAAAGAGCATGGCTGCCAAACTAGAATACTATACCCTGCAAAATTATAAATCACCATAGATGGAGTAAACAAGATATTTCATGACAAAGTCAGACTAAAGAATATCTATCTACCAACCCAGCACTACAGAGAGTATTAGAGGGATAACTCCAACCTAAGGACCCCAGATACACCCACGAAATCACAAACAATCAATAATTCCACAGAAGAATCCTCCAGAGAAAGGAAATATAAACAAGTTACCACCAAAACTGGCAGGAAATATCAATCAATTGTCACTAATTTCCCTTAATATCAATGGTCTCAACTCTCCTATAAAACGTCACACACTAACAAGATGGATACAACAACAGAAGCCATCCTTCTGTTGCCTTCAAAAAGCACACCTCAACCGCAAGGACAGACACAGGCTTAGAATAAAGGGTTGGGAAAAGATTTTCCAGTCAAATGGTTCTAAGAAACAAGCAGGGTTTAAAATCCTAATATCTAACAAAGTAGACTTTAAGCTAAAAGCAATAAAAAAGGGACCAAGATGGTCACTACTTATTCATCACAGGAAATATTGGTCAAGAGGAAATTTCAATCTTGAATATTTATGCCCCTAATATAAGGGCACCTACTTATGTAAAAGAAACACTGCTAAAGCTCAAATCCCACATCAATTCTTACACCCTAATAGTGGGAGACTTCAATACCACACTTTCAACCCTGGATAGATCAACCAGACAGAGACTCTACAGAGAAATAAGGAGTGTAAAAGAGGTTATGATGCAAATGGATTTAATAGATATCTACAGAAGCTTCAACCCAAGCACAAAGGAATATACATATTTCTCATCTCCTCATGGAACTTTCTCCAAAATTGATCACATAATTGGTCATAAAGCAAATATAAACAGATAAAAAAAATGGAAATAATCACTTGTAACATCGGACCACCGGGCCCTAAAGTTAGAGTTCAACAACATCAAAACCCAAAGAAAGCCTACCAACTCATGGAAACTAAACATCACTCAGCTGAACCAATTCTGTGTCAAGGAAGAAATTAAGAAAGAAATCAAAGTCTTCCTAGAATGCAATGAAATGAATCCACAACATATCCGAACTTGTGGGACACAATGAAAACAGTCTTAAGAGGAAAATTTATAGTGCTAGATGCCTATATGAAAACCCTAGAGAAATCTCACACTAGAGACCTAACAGCTCAGCTGAAATCCTTAGAACAATTAGAAGCAAACTCACGTAGAAGGAGTAGATGGCAGGAAATAATCAAACTTGTGCTGAAATCAATACAATTGAAACAAAAAGAACAATACAAAGAATCAATGAATCTAAGAGTTGGTCCTTTGAGAAAGTTAACAAGATAGATAAGCCTTTAGTCAAACTAATCAAAAAAAAAAAAAAAGAGAGAGAGAGTGTTCAAATCAACAAAATCAGAAATGAAAAGGGGGACATAACAACAAACCCCCAGGAAATACAGAGAATTATCAGATCATATATTGAAAATCTTTATTCCACAAAAATGGAAAACCTAGAAGAAATGGACAGCTTTCTGGACAGGTACCACCTACCAAAATTAAATGATGATCAGATTAACTACCTAAACAGGCCTATAACCTTTAAGAAAATTGAAGCTGTCATTAAAAACCTCTCCAAAAATAAAAGCCCTGGTCCAGATGGTTTTAGTGCCAAATTCTACCAGACATTCAAAGAATTACTACAGTTACTCCTCAAACTATTTCACACAGTAGAAACTGAAGGAATATTGCCTAATTCCTTTTATGAGGCCACAATTACCCTAATACCTAAGCCACTCAAAGACACAACAAAGAAGGAGAATTACATACCAATTTCCCTCATGACTATTGATGTGAAAATTCTCAACAAAATTTTGGCAAACCGTATACTACAATGTATAGAAGATATCATCTACCACGACCAAGTAGGCTTCACCCCAGAAATGCCAGGGTGGTTTAACATACCAAAAATTGTAAATGTTACCCATCATATAAACAAACTAAAGGAACAAAATCACATTATCATATCCTTAGATGCTGAAAAAGCCTTTGATAAAATCCAACATTCCTTTATGATTAAAGCCCTAGAGAGATCAGGAATACAGGGAGAATACCTAAATATAATAAAGGCGATTTAAAAGAAGCTGACAGCCAGTATCAAAATTAATGGAGAAAAACTCAAAGAAATCCCACTAAAATCCGGAACTAGACAAGGATGTCCTCTCTCCCCTTATCTATTCAATATAGTTCTTGAAGTTTTAGCTAAAGCAATAAGAGAACAAAAAGAGATTAAGGGGATACAAATTGAAAAAGAAGAAGTGAAACACTCTCTATTTGCAGATGATATGATTGTATACATAAGTGACCCACAAAATTTTTCCAAGGATCTGCTACAGCTGATAAACACCTTCAGCAATGTAGCAGGATACAAGTTTAACTCAAAGAAATCAGTAGCCCTTCTATACACTAAAGATAGAAGAGCTGAAAAAGAAATAAGGGAAACATTACCCTTCATAATAGCTGCAAATAGTATTAAATACCTTGGAGGAACTATAACCAAAGAAGTAACAGACTTATTTGACAAAAATTTTAAATCACTGAAGAAAGAAATTGAAGAGGATATCAGAAAAAGAAAAGCTCTCCCATGTTCCTGGATTGGTAGGATCAACATAGTAAAAATGGCAATTCTACCAAAGGCAATCTACAGATTCAATGCACTGCCCATCAAAATCCCAACACAATATTTCTTGGACCTTGAAAGAGCAATACTCAATTTCATTTGGAATAACAGGAAAGCCAGGTTTGCCAAAACAAATTTACTCAGCAAAAGAACCTCAGGAGGTATCACCATCCCTGACTTCAAGTTATACTATAGAGCTATAGTAATAAAAACAGCCTGGTACTGGCATAAAAACAGACTTGTGGATCATTGGAATAGAATTGAGTATCCAGACATTAATCCAAAAACCTATGAACACCTGATCTTTGACAAAGAGGCCCAAAACATTCAATGAAAAAAAGATAATATATTTAACAAATGGTGTTGGTATAGCTGAATGCAAGTGTGTAGAAAAATGCAAATAGATTGGGGCCTGTCACCCTGCATAAAACTCAAATCCAAGTGGATCAAAGACCTCAACATAAACTCAGCCACTTTGAACTTGATAGAAAAGAAAGTGGGAAACACACTTCTATGAATTGGCACAGGCGACCACTTCCTAAATATAACACCAGTGGCACAGACACTAAGAACAACAATCAATAAGTGGGAACTCCTGAAGCTCAGAAGCTTCTGTAAAGCCAAGGACACTGTCAATAGGACAAAACGCCAGCCTACAGAATGGGAAAAGATTTTCACCAACCCTACAAGTGATAGAGGACTGATCTCTAAGATATATAAAGAGCTCAAGAATCTATAGCCCAAAACCTTGAATAACACAATCAAAAATTGGGGTATAGATCTAAAAAGGGAATTCTCAGCAGAGGAATTACGAATGGCTGAAAGGCACCTGAAAAAGTGCTCTTCATCTTTAGCCATCAGAGAAATGCAAATCAAAACAACTTTGAGATACCACCTAACACCTGTTAGATTGGCTAAGATAAAAGGTACAGATAACAGCCTATGTTGGAGAGGATGTGGATCAAGGGGAACACTACTCCATTGTTGCTGGGATTGTAAGCTTGTTCAGCCACTTTGGAATGCAATATGGCAGTTTCTCAGAAAATTGAGAATCAATCTCCCCAAGTACCCAGCAATACCACTTCTGGGTGTATACCTTAAAGAGGCACATTCACACTCCAAAGGTATTAGCTCAACTATGTTCATAGCAGTATTATTTGTAATAGCAAGAACCTGGGAACAACCTAGATGTCCCTCAACTGAAGAATGGATTAACAAACTGTGGTACATCAACACAATGGAATACTACTCAGCAGTAAGAAAAAATGATATCCTAAAATTTGCAGGCAAATGCATGGATTTGGAGAGTATCCTCCTGAGCGAGATATCACAAATCCAGAAAGATAAGCAGGGGATGTACTCACTCATTAGTGGTCTCTAAACAAACTAACAAGATAAAAGTCAAGCATGCCCAAACTGAAAACCACAACCACTAAACAGCTTGGGATCAGAGACACCCTGGACTCACCCTTCGGATCCCACTACACCTATAGGAACACCTGACTCACTCTTGAGGGAGGGGGGACAAAACTTGATATGCCAGGAGTGGAGACTGAACTAAGCTTTATTGGATCAGTGTGACCATGGGACTGTCTGCAGCCTGTCCATGGAGGGGATGGGGAGTTGTAGAGAAAGAAAAAATGACCTGATGTGGTGGGAGGGGGATGGGACCTTGAATGGGGATATACAGGGATAGGAAAAAAAATCCAGAGGGAAAGCTGAACATAAAGTAATTTTATGTGTAGCAAATTATTTGCATTATCACCCTTGATAAGTCATGCTTATGATTTTTATTTTCTTTATAATTATTGTTAACTTATCAGCATTTTAAATTCAATTTACTGTTTTTCTTGATAAATACAAAATAAAAAAATTCTTAAAAAAATAAAAGCTTAGGCTATCAGAAGCGTATTATATGCAAGGGGGCTAAAACTGGTAGCCTTACAAAACCAGGCATCGACGTTCTGTGATTCAAAGGTTATCTGTACTGAGGATCATTCTGTCGGAGTCTTTCTTCCCACAGACTCCAGATGGTTCCTTCTGAGTGTCCCTCCTCTCTGGCCTAAGGTATCTTTCCATCTCTCCTTTCCTACCTTTTGTTTCTGACTCTAAGCTTGGAGTCTTTAGCCTTTCATTCAAGAAAATGAAATGTTGCTTATTTTGTAATATGAAAATATCATTTCCTTATTGGAAAAAAATAAAATTAATTTTTTAGCAATTAATTTATTAATTGTTTTTTTGTTCTTTCTACTTACTGTCATTTATTATAAAAGAAAAACATGGAACAAGAATGAAGAGAAGACAAAACTGGCTCAAAAGTGGGAAAAAAAAGAAAAAGCCAATTGAGATTAAAGTTTCCTTTGCATCAATGAAAAAAACAAAAGCCTGTGTTTAGACAGAAGAAAACAATTAGTGGGATCTTAGATGCATTAGGAGTTTAGGAAAGATTGAATTTCTTTTTTCGAGACTCAGAAAGCACTGAAGAGATGTTTGCTATGAAGCTGGTAAAATATAATCCCTATACTCATTTCTGGGCTAAGGAGATGGAATTATATATGATGGAAGTTTTAAGTATGATTGTTAAATCAAGGATTTTGGAAAATATAAAATTGTCTCAGTGGATGAGGGGAGACGATTGAATGTCATGAGCTATGAAGAAATAAACTTAGAAATAGAGCTTATGGAATTAGAACACATTTTTTTAGTCTTTGTATGTCAAGAGAAGCTATCCAGGGAAGAGTTTCTTTTTAATTCAACCTAGTGATAGATTATAGATAATAACAATCTTTTCTTTGAAAACCAATATTTAACTTTATCTAAAAAAGCAAAACATCCAAGATAGCTAAAAAAAAGAAACTCATACAGTAATAAAACTTCTCTTTTCTCTAAAATACATGAAACATAAAAAATAAAATCTAAAGCTCCCCAAGCCAGGTAAGGCTCAGCTACAAGTGAAGAAAGCAGGTCACAGCTAATGCCCACAGATGTACTGTAGCAACCACAAATTTCTACTAAATACCTCTTCTACAGTCAAACCAGAAGGTTGTGTGTGTGTGTGTGTGTGTGTGTGTGTATGTTTTAAATCACTTTATTCACTCATCATTTTTCAATGAAATAAGAATGTTTTTGCTTAAAGTCCACTAATGAGTGAGTACATCCCCTGTTTATCCTTCTGGGTTTGTGAGACCTCGCTCAGGAGGATATTCTCCAAATCCACCCATTTGCCTCCAAATTTTAGGATATCATTTTTTCTTACTGCTGAGTAGTACTCCATTGTGTAGATGTACCACAGTTTGTTAATCCATTCTTCAATTGAGGGGTATCTAGGTTGTTTCCAGGTTCTTGCTATTACAAATAATACTGCTATGAACATAGTTGAGCTAATGCTTTTGGGGTGTGAATGTGAGTTTTTAGGGAATATACTCAATAGTGGTATTTCTGGGTTCTTGGAGAGTGATTCTGAGTTTTCTGAGAAACTGCTATACTGTATTCCAGAGTGGCTGGACAAGTTTACACTCCCACCAACAATAGAGGAGTGTTCCCCTTGCTCTGCATTCTCTCCAGCATAGGCTGTCATCTGTGTTTTTGATCTTAGCCAATCTGACAGGTGTAAGGTGGTATCTCAAAGTTTTTATTTGCATTTCTCTGATAGCTAAAGATGTTGAGCAATCTTAAGAGATATTAATTTGTTAAATGCAATGAATGCTTCAGGGATTTATACTTTAGCTGTTAGAGGAAACTCGGCTGATAGGAAATAATTAAATCATGACTTTTCCAACACCATAATAGTATTTTCCAACTATTTCATTTTCTTATACTCTTGAATTTTATATGAAAATCTTTTGAAGAAAGAAATACCTGTCATTCTCATTAGAATATCATTTTGGAAATCCTGAAGATGTTGAGGCAACTAAAATATTTAGATTAAAGCAACATTTTTACATACACACACACACAAATAAATGATTCTTGGCTTACAATTTTTCAATTTATGTTATACTTTATGAAGATACAAAAGTGATCTTCATACAGTTGAAAGCACACCTTAAATTTTTGTCTTTTCTTATGAATGATATGTGGTAGACATGATATTCATTAACGATGCTAGACTACTATATAAGCAAAAGCTCTATTGAGCACACAGTCATAAGGGCAAATAGCCAATACTATGTAGTGCATAATGTTGTTCAACATGATTTTTGGCAAGTTAGGTATATTTGACATACATTTAACTCATAATATTTAAATTTTTTATTATTATGAATAAAGTCTCATTTTTTATCCATGTATCCCCTTGTTCAAAATCCATTCTCTCTCCTGCCCCACCCACTCTCTCTTCCCCCCATCTACTTATCTCCTCCCCAGCATGAGCAGGAGGTCCCAAGGTCCCAAGGTGGCTTAGTTCAGCATCCACTCCAGGCAGATCCGCTTTCCTCATCCCACCATCAAGACTGGATCAGGTGTTCCTCTGTAGGTAATGCGTTTTAAGGTGTCAGTCCAAGGTGTTTCACATCCCAAGTTGTTCAGTGGTTTGGTATGCAGCTTGGGAATGCTTTGCTTTTTCTTTAAAGTCCAATAATGAGTGAGTACATCCCCTGCTTATCTTAATATTTTAATTTATTTAATTATGAATGAATCACGTTTTCTATCTGTGTATATCCTTGTTCAAGGTCCCTTCCCCCTCTCACCCCCTCCAGTCACTCTCTTCTCCACATCTCTCCATCTCCTCCCCAGCATGGGCAGAAGGTCCCAAGGTCCCAGTATGGCTTAGTTCAGCATTCACTCCTGGCAGATCCAGTTTCTTCACCCCAACATCAAGACTGAGTCAGGAGTTCCATATTTTAAATTCTAAGAAGGTTTAGAGATATATAGCCCAGTCCTGTTGAAGAGGATTTATATATGAGGTTTAAGATGAATGATTATACCAATAAGGTATTCTAAGTAACATATAATAAGATGACACTAAAATATATTGTAGATTATAATACAGAAGACACTAAAAGAGTAATCACAGATAGTGCATTTATGATTTATGAACATTACATTATCATCTAGTACATAGTGAGGTTTTCCATACTTGTAGCTTCATTATTATTCTCATACTTTGATTTACATGTATAACAGTCTGACAGAGGTTGCAGAAGAATCTGGGGACAGCTTTATGCCAGGAAAGTGGCAACCTATTATTTTTACCTATCATGTTATTTATTACCAAATATGAACATTTTATATCATTAAGACTTAGTATACACAGGTAGGTTATGAAATTATTTCTAGGATTTTTATATCTACATAAGAGAATTTGCAGATTGTTAAGAAAAAATGCCAAAGTAACTGATTTTCAAACACTACAGATTGTACTTATTTTATTCAATATTTAAATAACCCAATAAAAGTTAAAACATGTTTTTAAAATTTGATTTGTTATTCCAAATGAAATTGAGTATTGTTCTTTCAAGGTCCAAAAAATATTGTGTTGGGATTTTGATGAGCAGTGCATTGAATCTGTAGATTGTCTTTGGTAGAATTGCCATTTTTACTATGTTGATCCTACCAATCCAGGAACATGGGAACATGGGACATAGCACAATAATTTATGTTACAGTCAAAGAATGAACATACTATGGATGTGTTTATTTTTAAACCTTCTTTTTCATCATTTATTTTAGAAATGCTTATTATCTACCTACAAGGTATGGTGCCCCATTTTTATTGACTGGGAAAAGAAAGAAAAACCAGCTTATTTTTATCATTCCCCTTAAAATAGTTTCAATGTTAGTACAGAGGCCCATTAACATCTTCTATAATGCATATTCTTTATTATCTTATCCTCTCAGGCAAAAACATTTGATAATCAGATTAAGTACAAAGTACATAACTAATAACCTCAACTTAGGTATTTCTTAGAACACATTTGAATGAGATATATATGTAGTATAAAGTTTCTGGCCCGGCCTAGCTCCAAGGCCTGGACCAGTAGTCCCACATAATCATACAAAAGCTTATATTAATTACAAACTGTCCTATGGCTCAGGAATATAATTATTACTCTTAAACTAACCCATGATTCTTTTCTTATTTAGCTACATGGCTTGATACCTTTTCTCAGAGCAGCATTCTTGTCTTCTTTCCCCTGAGTCTGCTGACATCTGCCCTACTCTTCCTCTTCCCAGAGTTTTCTTAATTGAGTAGCCCCACCTATAATTTCTGTCTGCCTTCTAGCTAAGCAGTGTTTTATTAATCCAGTAGGAAGAACAAATATTTATAATGTACAAGAGCATAATCTTACAGCATCAATATGCTAAGCCCAAAGAGCATCTATCCAGGCATGAACAACTCCCTGCAGCTCACTGGTCACTGAACCTATCTTTGCTCACATTATCTGAAGAACAATGTTCATATTATCTTTGCTAAGTGAAGATGTTACAGCTGGAGGTAATTTCTGGCACTTAACTCTAGATCTTGAAAACAAATTCTACTTCTCTCTCTCCCTCTCCTTCTCTCTCCCTTTTTCTCTCCCCTATCACACACACATACCACCTCAAATGGCTACAATTAGTTATTTTTTAATTTTAGAATTTATATCATTCTTATATTGTGTTTAGTTTTGCTTGACAAAACAAATTACATGTATTTTTTAGCCATAATTCTTCTTGTTTATTCCTACATGCATTGGACTTTCCAAGTTATCTTTGTAATACACCCTACCTCCCACCACTTTACTGGTAGAGGCATGTGAGCTTCCCTCTCCACCCAAAAATTCCACTCCAAAACAAAATCCTTTCTCCATGAACAATATTACCAGTCAGGTTGAAAGTGTTACCAATCCTCTCACTAGGGTACATAGACAAAAATAGCTTTGACATTTTTTTTGTCACCATGTGGGGGAAATTTTATTTTATTTTACTTTCACTTGGTGGTCATTACATGTGGCACTTGTTCATAAACACATGATCTCTTGAAAGATTAAACTTAAGATAATTATTCCCTGGATAAAGAATACAAAAAGTAATTAGAAAGGAATAATACATCACTCATTTCTCTATACTGGTGATTCTGACAAACAAATCTGAAACTCATAACATAGTCATTAAATTAATACTTATAAGCTAGTTTTGATAAATGTCTTTTGATTTTTACTTTTCACAATAGCCCTTGGTATATTATTAAATCAATTTGGAAGCTCATTTTATATTTAGATAATGTGAGCTCTTATAGCTAGTTGCTAACATCTTCAATATTTGCAGAACAGTGTCTCAATATTTTATGTTTTGGAAGATTGTATTCATATATATAAATGTATAAAATGTATTCAGAATAGTACAATAAAGTGTACAGATTCATAACATTTGCAAAGCGAGCATACTTATGTAACTACCACCCAGACTAAAAGTTTAAGTTCCCAAGTATATGTTTCTATTCACTACCTATCTCATCAACCTTCAAGAATGACCAGAATTTTAAATTATAATAACATACATTGTAACTGTTGTATTTTATATCAATACAATAACAGAGAATATTGTTTGTCTTTTTTAACTCGACATTGTAATTTTCATCCATATTGTTGTATATATTTAAAAATTACTATTCTCTTTATTACATAATGTCTTATAAAATGCCTCTATACTGCAATTATCCACTCAATTATTGATGTACATTCAGCATTTATATTTTGGGAATACTAAAGTGGTATTGTAATCATTTAAAAATATGTACACTAGTGAAATATATACATTTTGGTGGTGATTTTGTACTTGCACTGTTTTACTGTGTTTTAATCTATGTTTATAGGAGAATATGATTGTTAGTTTCTCTTTTATTGTCTATTTTGGTTTGGATACAATGTTAATATTGGCTTTATTTATATGACTCATATAGTACTCTTCTGACTCTATTTTCTGAAATATTGTGAAGAATAGATATTTTTTTTAAAGTTTTTGATAGATTTTAGTGAAGACATATGGGCCTGGTGACTTTTTTGTATGTGGAAACTTGTCAAGTATTATTAAATTTAGTCAATAGATATAAAACTACTCAGGGAGCTTAGTGTATACTTTATGAGTCTGTAGCAATTTGTGTCTTCCAAGGAACTATTTGATTTCACCTAAGATGGGAAATTGTTGAGCAGAGTTGTTTGTAGAACTGATGTCTATGAAGATTTTTCTTTTCATTGTCATATTTAAAATGTTTCTCTTCTTCTCTTGATTGTCTAGAGTTACCAATTTTTTAATCTTTCCAAATGAACAGTTTTTTTTAAAAAATTTATTGCTATTCTTTATATTTTTCCTCTTTTAAATTTTCACTGACATTTTTGCTAATAGCAATTACTTTAAAACATTGCTTTTTTTTTTCTTATATTCCTCACTCATGACATAGAAAAAAGTTGAAAATCTGGAAACAGGGAAGCCAATTTGACACAAAAAAGCCAAATACAATTTGGGCAGTCTTGTAGGATAAAAGCCCAAATCAGATATTTAAGTTTACAAAAGCAGCAATGATTTACATTTCAAAGTCTCTGAGCAAAGATAGATGCAGAGAAATCATTTGTATATTCAAAATTAACTCATCTCTGGCATGTCTTATCTGCTGACTGATTTCTACAGGTTAAGTGGCTATGAAGCCTCACTGAAAAACAGCTAGAAAGATGAGCTGAAGTTTTAGGTGTCTTGTGTTTGAGATGTCACAATTTGTTTGTTTAAAGACTTACTTTTATTTTTTGTATTAGTGTTTTACCTGAACACATACATGAGATACATTCATGTGGTGACTATGGAGGCAAGAGGATTGGACCATTGGATCTTTAAGAACTGGAACCATAGATGATTCCCAGTCACCATGTAGATGCTGGAATCTAACCTGTGTCCTTTGGAGCATCTCCTAGTGCTCTAAACTGTGATCCATCTATAAAGCCCCATGTATTAATTTCTTATGAATATCTTCTATACTGAAATAGATATTACAGAGGGTTATAAATTAGTGCCTGGGGGTTATTTTATTTTATTTTTGAGGTAGAGTTTCATAGTTCATGCTGGCCCAGAGTTTGCTAGGCCAAAGCTGGCTTAAAAATGGTTATCTTTTTCAACCTGAGCCTCCTTAGTACAAGGTTTGCAGAATAGTGAACAATGGGTGTCTAGCTATAAGTAAGAGTCCCTTATCTCTTCTGAATGGAAATTATTTGTTTAGTGTTTTTGTTTAGTGACAGAAAAGAGGTAAAGGCATTATCAAAAGACACACATCACTTGATTTATGTCAAAATAAACCTGTTTTAAGAAAAGTTGTTTTAAGAAAAGAGTACTGTATCTTAAATCTATTTACAAGGAAGCAGAGAAATCTTCACACACACACATATATACATTCATATGAAGACACACTTGCACTGACATACATGAACATGTCTACACATGTGTACACACATTTAAAATTAAAACAAGAAAATTAAACATTTTAGGTCATGATGCTAGGCAATATTTCAGTCCAAAGTAGGCTATACAAAATGAAAGTGGAGAATTTTGGTTTTATAAGTAAAATTTAAATTATTTTTTTATTATAAATTAAAAAAAAGAATTAGAAAGATGCTAGCTAAACAGGAATTTATTTCAGTGCAGAGAGTACTTGAGTACATACTCTTTTAAACAGGTATTTAGTTAAGCTATTTTTTATTTTGGAAAACGGGTGAGCACTAACCTGTCCATTATCAATTACAAATATTATCATAAATGCTGTTGGGGTGTACAACAAATATCAAGACAATATTACTTCATATTCTGGAAGTAGATACAGATAAATAAGACATACTCTACTAAATAAATTAGTAAGTTCAGTGAGATAAATAAGTACAAATGTTTTCTGAGTGTGGCAGACTCTATTTAGTATAATCAAAGTCAACAGAGAAGGAAGAACACATTTAAAAATAGTTCTCATAAAATATGAATTAGTAAAATGAAGTAATATTGCAATATTTATTGAGCTGAGATTTGTACAGTAAACACATCTGTATTTCCTTCACTCTCATTGAGCTCTTCCAACATCCTTGGCAATAAGAACACACTGATCATACTATTTTTTTAATAACCCAGAAAGCAACAACCCGGTTAAAGAACACTTTAGAAATCAGTAGTGCCTCAAAGTGTAGTTTACACATTTTATTTTATCTTGGCATTGTTTCAGATTTTTTTTTATTGAATGTTGATATTTAATACTTAAAAAGATAATAACTCTTGTCAGGTCAAAGAATGGAGAAACAATTCATTTATCCTATTAAATATTTTTTATAGTGCTATAAGACTTCTGTTTTGGCACATCATTAATCTGTCTTATTATGTGCATTGACAAGTAGCTTCTTTTTATTGTCTAGGAAGTCATGTTTTTAGAAGTTGAGTTTTATGCTTTTTTGCAATAGCCAATCATGTGCTCAGTCACTTTATGTTCATTTTGATATTTAAGAACAAATCAGATATTTCATAAAGTAGAGAAGTCAATATTAATAACAAACAAAAATGGAGAGGGAATATTCTTTTTTCTCAGTCACCCAAAGTGCTGGTGACTCAAGGTTTACTTTATTTCAATGATTCAGTTTTTTTTCAGTGAAATATTGAGCAATTATATCATTGATGTGCTCTATTACTAGATTCTTAAGATGCAATGAAAAAATGATTAATAGCCATACATCATTTTTACAAACCTGAAATAGGAACTTCATTCATAGATACATATGCAAAACATGTATCATATATATATGCATATATAATATGAATTTTAGAAGTATAGATTTATCAAAGGAGAAAATTTAACATTTATAGATATTTGTCACCTCTTGTCACTTCAGTATTAATTTCTTCTCTTTATACTAATTAACATCACTCAGTTATGAACTAGCTGGAAGACATTTTGTATAGATGAATGACATGTATTTTCACTTATGATATGGAGAAAGAAGAGGATGGAAATGTACACTATTACAAAATGGTATGCCACACACTTTACAAAATAGCCTCACCTATGTTTGCAGTTGGAACCTCACAAAATTTCCATGTAAGATGGAAATACAAAATTCTAGGCATATACTTGATGAGGGAAGAGACCAAATTGCCTTATTTTCTTTTCCATCAGGCAGCCACTCAATGTCATTCTCACTGAAGATTTCATGAATGAATGTGTGTAAACCAATTAACTAATTGATGGTTGCCTGTAGTAGTACAAATGAGACTCAGAGCCAAATATCGAGGGAAGGCTGAAATACCAGAGAAAGGAAGCACCATAGTCAAATCTCACCCAGGTGTCTTGCAACTTTCTCCTTGCTCCTGGTTGCTTCTGCCTGTCACTTCTGCCAGTTGCTTCTGTTCTGCCTGGTTTCTACAAGCCCTTATGTACCCTATATCATTCATATTAGGATTAAAGGTGTGTAGCCTTGAACTCACAGAAGCAGGAGAAGTCCTACTTCTGGAATTATGGGATAAAGGATGTTGGTTACCACTCCCGACTTTCCCTGTGCTAGGATTAAAGGTGTGTGTGATTGAATCAGCCGCTTATCCTTGTATTAAAGGATCAAAGATTTCCTGAGCTATCTGCCTAGGATTTGACTGGATGGTGTCTCTGATATCCCAGGATTTATTAAAAATTTAACATATATTCACAATTGCCAAACAAGATCAGGAGGTACAGATTTTTATTCATTTTTCATATCACCCAAAGATCCCTTTCTCATTCCTCTTCCTGCTCTCTCCCAGTCTTCCCCCTCAACCCACCACCATTCTCTCATCCAAAAGAGTAAGGTCTACCATAAGGTATCAACAAAGCCTAATACATTCAGTTGAGGCAGGACCAAGCCTCTCCCTCCTTCATCAAGCCTGAGCAAGGTATTTTACCACAGATAATGGGCTCCAAAAAGCCAGATTATGCACCAGTGATAGATTCAGATCCCACTGCCAGGTGTCACTTAAACAAAACAAGCCACACAACTGTCTCCCATTTATAGAGGGACTAGTCGGGTCCCATGCAGGCTCTACAGCTGCCTGTCTAATGCTCATGAATTACCACTAGTTTGGTTGAGTTGTTTATATAGATTTCCTCATCATTATCTTGACCTCTCTTCTTGCTCTTTGAATGAACTCCTAGAAGTTCAGCCTGGTTCTTGGCTGTGAATATCTGTACAACTGCTTCTATCAGTTACTGGTTGAAGGCTCTATGATAACAGGGTGATTTAGATTTTAATGGCAGTATTTGATATTGATACCCAGCTGCAAAAAATATGAAACAGGAGGTAAACTAACTTTGTTGTAATATTTTGGATGAGGTCACTAGCAGAGAAAAAAAATTCTGTTTCTTAGAAGAATGTAAAGTATAGGTAGACAATAGAATGATATCACTTGACATCACAAGTGTGTGTGAATATGAAAATAAATTCACTAATAGTGATCCCTTAGGGGTAACAATTTTACGAGGAAAGAGATTTTTCAATGGAATCCTATGAATGTTTAATTTTAGAAGATAACTGTTATAGTTAGCTTTAGTTATTTACTTGACACAAAGAGTAGACCTCAACTGAAGTAGTCTCTTGGTTAGTTTGGTCTGTAGCCATGTCTGTGAGTCATTTTGTTAATTGTTAATTGACATAGAAGGTTCAGACCACTGTGAGCGGTGCTTTCCCTAGGCATGCAGGCCTAAATTATATAAGACAACAAGCTAAGCAAACCTCAGGCAGTAAGCCAGTAAGCAATGTTTCTCCATGAGTCCTGCCTCTGTTCCTGTTTGAGGTCCTGCCCTGACTTCCCTCAGTGATGGTCTGTTATCAGGAAGTATGAACACAAATCCTTTCCTCACTAAGTTTGTCACAGCAACAGAAAACAAACTAGATAACATTGATTACTGAACCATTACCTAAAGATATTTTACCTACTTTTTTCTAGCAGTTCAGTTACATATATGACCCCCCAAAAGCACCAAATATAAGGTTCATAGAAAGAGAGAAAAACAGGAGTTGGTATAGAGTTAATTAAATAAACTTATTAAGAAAATATGTTACATCTCTTCCTCTGCTTATTTTGTATGTAGAATCACCTATCATAAAGAGAGAGGAGAATCCATATAGGCATCACATGTTAATCTCAACATATGTCATTGCTCCTGCTGTGTCACAGTGACAATCTAGATACATAATGATTTATTCTCATGAGCCATTGCAAACTGCATACTATGGTCCCTATTTCCAGACTGGCAAGAAACATAATATAGTCCAATAAAGTTCTAGTTTTCTCTGCTCAATACTTTAAAGGCCATGACTTGTCAAATAGCTTTGAGGCAAAAATCCCAAAAAGACAACCTAAAGTTTTAGAAAGGAACACAGTTGAATAAGGAACTCATTAAGGAACAAATACAAAGCAGCCCAATTATTACTAGCTGATTTACTTTTCTTGCTAGGATTGGTTGGTAATCAAAGGTGATAATTCCTTGTACCCATTTTGCCCCCAATCTCCTGATATAAAAACTTGGTAAATAATTATGTACCCTAAAGATTTAAAGTAGAGCTGATTGATTGCTTTTATCTATAAAAGTTTAAGTTTGTGATTTTTAAAAGATTTATTATATTATTATCTTTCAAGTAATAAAGTGATTGTTTTTTTCTTTTGTAAGTGTAGAATGCAGCCTTTTAGCAAAAGATGTGACTAAGAAGAGTAGCTTGCTTGCCTATTAGTTAACATTTTTCCCACCCACCCCATTTAATTTATAACAAGTTGCTTGGGTATGAATGCACATAGCTTATTGCGATAATTTGTTTTGATCTATGTGGTGGAAATGTTCTCTGTATGCTGAAAATAAAGGAGGTGTTTTGGCCTTTGTGCAGCACCATAGAAGTGGGTGGAGAATCAGAGGATAAACAGGTAGAAGGAGGGCATAGTTAGCCAGTCTACATCTGACCCCTGAAGAAGAAACATGTAATGATTCCAGGTGAGCCACGGGCAGGGTCACATGGCAGATAGAGTACTAGAAATGGGCTGAATTAAGATGAAAGAGCTAGTTAGTAATGTGCTTGAGACATAGGCCAAACAGTATGAAATTAATATGTGTCTGATTCATTTCTTTGGCGGGGGAAAAAGCCGCTGCAGGCAAGATCCAAACTTCTGGCCCAAATGGGGCCAGAAACCTTCTATAACACATCCATGGTATGTAAAATGTTTAATTATGTAAGGCATATGGAAAACATGCTATTTTTACTTGTATTTATTTACTTATAAAACAGTGTAACAACATTTTAATTCTTATATTGCCTGAAATATTTTGTCGGTGTATATAAGCTGTAAGGAAAAGAATAAACATAGAGTTAAAATGAGCTAGATGAATTAGAATTAGAAGAAAAACAAGAATGAGAGAATTAGGAGAAGACCAAGAGAGTTAGAAGGAGAATGAAAACATCCAGGGAGACAGAATGGACATTTTCAGAAACAGATAAGAAAAGAGAAGATAGAACACAGAATGAAGAATACAAAAGAATAAAGAAAAAAAAATCAAGAATCTTTGTCCCTTACACCCTCAAATAAAAAAGGCTAGTAAATGGATGGATTTGGAGAATATCCTCCTGAGCGAAATATCACAAGACCAGAAAGATAAGCAGGGGATGTACTCACTCATTAGTGGACTTTAAACAAACAAACAAAAAATGCAAAGCATGCCCAAGCTGCAAGCCACAACTACTGAACAGCTTGGGATCAGAAACACTTTGGACTGACTCCTTAGATCTCACTCTCCCTAGAGAAACACCTGACTCAGTCTTGAAGTTGGGGGGAGAAAACTGGATATGCTAGGTGTGGTGGCTGAACTAAGCAATATTGGGACAGTGGAACCCTGGGACTGCCTGTTGCCTGCCCAGGGAGGTGATGGGGAGTTGTGGAGAAGAGAGAATGACCTGATGTGGTGGGAGGGGGAAGGGATCTTGAATAAGGATATATAAGGAGAGAAAGTGTGACTTCTTTGTTCATAATAATAAAATAAAAATAAAAAGAAAAAAGTATAGTATACAAAGAATCTGTGGATTTCCCTTTGAGCTCTGGGCTGCTGCATACTGGACCCCAAGCAGCTTGTTTCAATAGAAGAAGAAATATCCAATAATTGTAAGTAAAATGTTCCTATTTTAGTAAATTAAGAGAAATGTGTAAATAGAATTAAGAATCATAAAAATATTTCAGAAGCTTACCAGTTTGGGTATGAGAAGCAATGGTCTTTGAATATCATCTGAATACAAAACTGTATCTCACCAAAGACTTTATTTAATTAAATTGTCTGATTTTTGGAGTTGTAATCTCCCATCTTTTCAAGGGAAGCACTCAGCTAAATTCATCATATATTTTAAAGTTTACTATTGATCAACTTTCTAAGTCACAGAACTTCATGAACTGCATTATTTTAGGTCTCCTGAATTTGGGTCCTGATTTGCTTTTCCCAGATATTTCTGGGATTTGCTTTGTTTATTCAATGTTCTAAATCAACCAAGCTTCTGTATCCCATCACTAATTACCTTCATTGCATTCTCTGCACTCAATAAGTTTCTACTTTTTAATAGAACTTTCTCAAAACCTCTAGCTATTTCTATTTTCTCATTTAGCTACAGGTGGTTCTTGCAAGTCTTGATTCACAGAGACATTTCTCAAGCAGAAGTAATTCTATCTACATTGCTCTCATGCTTCACCTGTTCCATTATGGAATTTAAGTAATTTTATTCATAATATAAATAATAAAATGTCCTTCAGAGTATCAGCTGTATTATTGCTTATGATAGATTTTATTAAATAAAGTAAAGAATATAATTTGTTCCTTGCAGAACATGCATTTTTTATATAATCTTTGTTAATTTAATGTATAAGTAGAGCATATGTAATCATACTCATTTCTCCTTTTCCAACTCCTCCTGGAGATAGATTAATACACAGACAGATAGACAGAAAGAGTGGTGACAGATATATAGATAGATTGTAAATAGATATAAATAGACAGATGATAGGTATATAAAGATAGATGATAGATAATAGGTAAATGATATATATACAAGATATATATAGGTAGATGTAGATTAGCTAGTTATAGACATATATCTATCATTTACAACAGCCTGCACAAAAATCAATTTCAAATATGTCAAAGACCTAAATTTGAAACTGAACTACTAGAGGGTGTTTATATTATTATTCTAAGCAAGCTAACTGCATCAAGTTTTACTCCTTAAAAATGACACTGCAATCCCAGCAAACTTTCTAAAATGAAAATGCCATCCTGTTCTTCCTGTTCTTGAGTTACTTCAACTAAGGATAAAAAACAAGACTCTTATTTTACTCTGACTTTTCTGCAGACATGAGTGTTGTCACATTGTTCTATATCTTGGTGCCCATCTACACAGCACTTCAATATATAAGGGGTGCTAGATTCTCCCCCACTTGGGGATTTGTATACAATTTACATGTTTCTAGGATGCCACAACTAGCCCTAAGCACCTTCATTCCTTAATTTAGCTAGTTTTCATCTAGAACTTCAACAGTGTGACTTCTTGCAGTTCTTTCTCTATGTGATGATACTTTCCTGGGCAGCTATTATTGTGACTATTCTTATTTTTTGATTGTTGTATATCAGAAAACACAAAGAGCCACAGTTGTGACATTCACTTTACCGTGTGCAAATATAAGGTCATATAGAATATGCACTTGGACTGTGCTTTTTATTTGATTAATTCTAAATTGTAAAAATCAATTTATGACCCATATCATCCCCCTATTATATAATAGCATGATCCATGTTTGTACAATCCATATAAAGAACAACAAATATATTTTTTCTTTCATGAGGCTAATATTATGAGCAAATGCAAAAAATACAGTTCAATGTAATTTGTATTAGGTTGACTACTCTAATTATATATTTTTCATGAATAATATCCAAATAATTTTTAATTTGACACATCAATTTTAAAAGTGTAATTTTATTGTTTTAAATAATAATGAAGCAGAAGACTGCATTATAGAGTTGCTTTTTAAAAATATTAATAACATACTCAAGTATCTCATTTTTATTTAAAAAAAGAAGCAAAGTATTAAGAAAAAAAGTACAGGAAATATTTTAGACTGAAGAAAACTTTTTTCTTGTTTTTACTTTCTTTTTTTAAATTATGAATAAAGTCACATTTTCTATTCATGTATATCCTTATTCAAGGTCTCTTTCCCCTCCTACTCCCTCCAATCACTCTCTCTTCACATCTCGTTATCTCTTACCCAGCATGGGCAGGAGGTCCAAAGGTCCCAATATTGTTCAGTTCAGCATCCACTCCTGGCAGATACAGTTTCCTCACCCTAACATCAAGACTGAATCGGGTGTTCCTCTAGAGGGAGTGGGATCCAAGGTGCCTTTCCCAGGTATTTCAGATCCAAAGCTGTTCAGGGGCTGTGGTTTGCAGTTTGGACATGCTTTGCTTTTTGCTTTTTTGGTTTAGAATCTACTAATGAGTGAGTATATCCCCTGCTTATCTTTCTGGATTTGAGACACCTCACTCAGGAGGATATTCTCCAAATCCATCCATTTACCTGAAAATTTTTGGATAACATTTTTTCTTACTGCTGAGTAGTACTCCATTGTGTAGATGTACCACAGTTTGTTAATCCATTCTTCAATTGAGGGGCATCTAGGTTGCTTCCAGGTTCCTACTATTATGAATAATGCTGCTTTGAACATAGCTGAGCTAATGCCTTTGGAGTGCAAATGTTCATCTTTAGGGTGTACACCCAAAAGTGATATTGCTGGATCTTTGGGGAGATTGATTCCCAGTTTTCTGAGAAACTGCCATACTGCAATCCAGTGTGGCTGAACAAGCTGATACTCTCAACAACAATGAAGGAGTATTCCCCTTGCTCCGCAACCTCTCCTGTCATCTGTGACTTTTATCTTAGCCAATCTGACACGTGTCAGGTGGAATCTCAAAGTTTTTTTGATTTTTATTTCTCTGATGGCTAAAGAAGTTGAGCACTTTTTCAAGTGCCTTTCAGCCATTCATAATTCTTCTACTGAGAGTTCCTTTTTTAATTCTGAACCCCATTTTTAATTGGGTTATTCAAGGTTTTGGACTCTAGTTTATTGAGTTATTTATATATTTTAGAGATCAGTCCTCTACCACTTGTAGGGCTGGTGAAAATCTTTCCCCATACTGTAGGCTGTCATTTTGTCCGATTGACCGTGCCCTTGGCTTTACATAAGCTTCTCAGTTTCAGGAGATCCCATGTATTGATTGTTGTTTTTAATGTCTGTGCTACTGGTGTTATATTTAGGAAGTGGTCGCCTGTGCCAATTCATTGGAGGGTATTTCCCACTTTGTTTTCTATCAAGTACAGCATAGATGGTTTTATGTTGAGGTCTTTGATTCACTTGGATCTGAGATTTGTGCAGGGTGATAGGCTTGGATCTATTTCCATTTTTCTACACACTACCATCCAGCTATGCAAATACTATTTGTTAAAGTTATTATCATTTTCCATTGAATGTTTTGGGCCTCTTTGTTGAAAATCAGGTGCTCATAGGTTTTTGGGTTAATGTCTGGATCCTCAATTCAATTCCATTGATCCACAAGTCTTTTTTTTATGCCAGTACCTGGCTGTTTTTATTACTGCAGCTCTATAGTATAACTTGAAGTAGGGAATGGTGATAACTCTTGAGGTTCTTTTGTTGAGTAAAATTGTTTTGGCAATCCAGGCTTTTCTGTTATTTCAAATGAAGTTGGTATTGTTCTTTTAAGGTCTTTAAAATATTGTGTTGAGATTTTGATGATCAGTGTATTGAATCTGTAGATTGCTTTTGGAAGAATAGCTGTTTTTACTATGTTGTTTTTATCCATCTAGGAACATGGGAGATCTTTCCATTTACTGATATCCTCTTCAATTTCTTTCTTCAGTGGCTGAAAATTTTGGTCAAATAGATCTGTTCCTTCTTTGGTTATAGTTACTCCAAGGTATTTAATGCTATTTGCAGCTATTATAAAGGGTGATGTCTCCCTTCTTTCACTTCAGCCCTTTTATCTTTAGTGTATTGAAGGGCTACTGATTGAATCTTGTATCCTGCTACATTGCTGAAGGTGTTAATTGGCTGTAGAAGTTCTCTGGAAGAATTTTGTAGGTCAGTTATATACAATCATATCATCTGCAAATAAAGATAGCTTCACTTCTTCTTTTTCAATTTGTATCCATTTAATCTCCTTCGGTTCTCTTATTGCTTTAGCTAAAACTTTGAGAACTATATTGAACAGAAAAGGGGAGAGAGGACATTCTTATGTAGTTTCTGATTTTAGTGGGATTGCTCTGAGTTTTTCTCCCTTAAGTTTGATGTTTGCTGTCAGCTTCTTGTAAATTGTCTTTATTATATTTAGATATGTTCACTGTATTCCTGACCTCTCCAGAACTTTTATCATAAAGGAGTATTGGATTTTGTTAAAGGCTTTTTCAGCATATAAGAATATGATTACGTGTTTCTTCTTTCAGCTTGTTTTTATTATAGATAACATTTATGGTTTTTTTGTATGTTGAACCATACCTGCATTTTTGGGATGAAGCCGACTTTATTGTGGTTGATGATATTTTTTATATATTTTTGTATCTGGCTTGCCAAATTTTGTTGAGAATTTTAGCAACAATATTTATGAGGGAAATTGGTCTGTAATTCTCTTTCTTTGTTGTGTCTTTGAGTGGCTTGGGTATTAGTGTAATTGTGGCCTCATAAAAAGAATTTGGCAATATTCCTTCAGTTTCTACTGTGAGAAACAGTTTGATGAATAAGGGTAGTAATTCTTCTTTGAATGTCTGGTAGAATTCTTCACTGAAACCAACTGAACCTGGACATCTTTTACTTGGGAGGCTTTTAAGAGCAGCTTCAATTTCCTTTAGGGTTATAGGTCTGTTTAGGTAATTAATGTGATCCTCATTTATTTTTGATAAACGGTACCTATCCGAAAAGCTGTCCATTCATTCCCTTTTTGTGGATTATAGGTTTTCAAAATATGACCTGATAATTCTCTGGATTTCCTGGGGCTATGTTGTTATGTCTCCCTTTTCTTTTCTGATTTAGTTGATTTGGATACTCTCTCTCTGCGTTTCGATTAGTTTGGATAAGGCTTATCTATCTTGTTGACTTTCTCAAAGAACCAACTCTTCGATTCATTGATTCTTTGTATTGTTCTTTTTGTTTCCCTTGTATTGATTTCACCTGTAAGTTTGATTATTTCCTGCCATCTACTCTTGTAGGTGAGTTTATTTCTAATTGTTCTAAGACTTTCAGCTATGCTGTTAGTTCTTTAGTATAGGATTTCTCTAGGTTTTCATATAGACATGTAGTGTTATGAATATTCCTCTTAAGACTGCTTTCATTGTGTCTCACAAATTTGCGTATGTTGTGGATTCATTTTCATTAAATTCTAGAAAGACTTTGATTTCTTTCTTAATTTCTTACTTGATCTAGAGGTGGTTCAGTTGAGTGTTTAGTTTCCATGAGTTGGTAGGCTTTCTGTGTTTTTTGATATTGCTGAGCTCTAACTTTAGGATCTGGTGGTCCAATATGATACAAGGCATTATTTACATTTTTTCATATCTGTTGATATTTGCTTTATGACCAATTATGTGGTCAATTTTTGCAAAAGTTCCATGATGAGCTGAGAAATATGTATGTTCATTTGCATTTGTGTGGAAGCTTCTGTAAATATCTATTAAATACATTTTCATCATAACCTCTTTTAGACTCTTTATTTCTCTGTTGAGTCTCTGTCTGGTTGACCTCTCCAAGGGTGAAAGTGGGGTATTGAAGTCTCCCACTATTATGGTCTGAGAACTGATATGGGATTTGAGCTTGAGTAGTCATCTTTTACATAGGTAGGTGCCCTTATATTTGGGACATAAATATTCAGGATTGAAATTTCTTCTTGACCAATTTTTTTTTATGAAATGTATAAGTAATGTCCATTCTGGTCTCTTTTAAGTGATTTTAGTTTGAAGTCTATTTTGTTAGATATTAGGATGGCAGCCTGAGCTTGTTTCTTAGGGCCATTTCACTGGAAAATCATTTCCCAACCTTTACTCTGAGCCTCTATCTGTCTTTAAGGTTGAGGTGTGTTTCTTGTATGCAGCAGAAGGATGGCTTCTGTTTTTGTATCCATCTTGTTAGTGTGTGTCTTTTTATAGGTTAGTTAAGTCCATTAATATTAAGGGTTATTAGAGGCCACTGATTGATATTTCCTGTTATTTTTGGTGGTAACTGTATGTATGTCCTTTTTCTGGGCTTTTCTTCTGTGGGATTATTTATTGTTTGTGGTTTCATGGATGTATCTGGAATCCTTAAGTTGGAGCTTTCCCTCTAATGCTTTCATAAGGGCCAGATTGGTAGATAGGTATTGTTTAAGTCTGACTTTGTTATAGAATATCTTGTTTACTCCATGTATGGTGATTGATAATTTTTCTGGGTATAGTAGTCTAGGTTGGCAGTCATTCCCTTTAGTGTCTGTATAACTTGTGACCAAGACCTACTTGCTTTCATTGTTTCCATTGAGTACTCAGGAGTTATTCTTTTGTGTTTGCCTTTATAGGTCAGTTGGCGTTTTTCTTTTGTAGCTTTTAAATTTTTTTCTTTTTTTTATTTGTTTTGTGGCTTGATTATTATATGGCAAGCAGAATATTTTGAGGGTCAAATCTATTTGGTGTTCTGTAAGCTTCTTGTATCTTTATAGACATTTTTTCTTTTAGTTGGGAAAGTTTTCTTCTATGATCTTATTGAATGTTTTATTTGTGCCTTTGAGCTGGAAGTATTCTTCTATTCTTATTATTCTCATGTTAGATCTTTTTATGGTGTCCCACATTTCCTGAACATTTTGTGTTATGGCTTTTTTGGTTTTAGTGTTTTCTTTGGCTAACATATTTATTTCTACTACTGAGTCTTCCACTCCAGAGATTCTCTCTTCCATCTCTTGGAATCTGTTGGTTATGCTTGTGTCTTTAGTTCAAGCTCTTTCCTTCAGATTTTCTCTTTCTGTTTTTGCCTCATTTTGTGCCTTTTCATTGCTTCTACATCAATTTTTAGTTCCTTGAATGCTTCTTTCTTTTTTTGGTTTATCTCTTCTTATATTTCTTTAAGGGATTTTTTTAATAACCTCTTTGAAGGCTTCCATAATGTTCATAAAGGTGATTTTGCTGTTGCTTTCTCTTCATTGTTCTGCTCAGGTCTTGTAGCTCTAAAACCACCAGTTTCTTTGGTGTTGCTTTGTTGTTCTTTATATTGCTATATGTATTTTTTACACTGGCATCTGCCCATGCCTTCAGTGATGTAGTCATTTTTGGCAAGAGGGCTTGTGTGTCTCCTGTCTGCTCTGAGCAAGGGGTCCTCTTGATCTTTCACTCTGCTCTGCACAAGGGTCTAAATTTCAAAGGCTTGAGTCCTTCTCTGATGATGCAGTTATCCCTGGAGGCAGGGCCTCATCATCAAAGGTCCCTTTTTTTAGGAGTTGCTGGAGGAAGCCCCTCACTGCTAAACCATAGCACCTGTCTACTAGGGAGAGTCTGAGATAAGATTTAAGTTTTGACCCTGGTCATGGAGAGAAACTCTCCAGATGGGTGATGAAGGTGCTGGAATCTTCTCACCTCTGAGTCTGCTTTAAATTTCAAAGGCCTTCTCTGATAACGCAGTTTGCCCTGGTGGTGATGTCTTGCAGTGTGAGGTCCTTTCTTTTAGGGGTCATTGGAAGAGGTCCTTTATAGCTGAAGTTTAGTGAATGTGCTAGGGAGAGTTCGATATGAGACTCTAAGAACTGAATCTGGTCCTGGAGAGGAACTTTCTGGACAGGTGGTCCCGGTGCCACAGAATCTGCTCACCTCTGACTCACTCTGTACAGAGGTCTAAGATCATACTTTAAAAACTTATACTTCACCAAATTAGAAATCTAAAAGAAATGAGTAGTTTTTTTGATATGCACCACCTACCAAAATTAAATCAAGATAAGATAAGCAATTTAAACTGACCTGTAACCTGTAGCAAAAAAAAAAAAAAAAAAAAGAAGCAGTGATTTAACTTCTACCCCCCAAAAAAGCCAGAGAATTTTAGTGTAAAATTCTACTAGACTTTCAAAGAAATGTCATATGTCAATACTCCTCAAAATACTTTACAAAATAGATACAAAAAATATTGCACAGTTCATTTTAGGGGAGCTCAGTAAGTTTAACACCTAACCATATAAACACCTAACAAAAAAAAGAGAATTACAGACCAATTACTCTATGAATATAGATGTACAATTTTTTAATAAAATACTTGCAAACAAATCCAACAACACATCAAGATCACCTACCATTATCAAGTAGTCTTCATTGAAGAAATGGAGAGATAGTGGAACATACATAAAACTGATAAATGTAATCTACCACATAAACAAACTGAAAAATAAAAGCCACATGTTCATCCCACTAGATCAGAAAAAGTCTTTGAAAAATCTAATACCACTTCATGATAAAGTTATGGAAAAATTAGAGATTCAAGGGACAGATCTCAAAATAATAGAAGTATATTATAGCAGTATCATTGCTAATATCAACTTAACTGGAGAGAAATTCAAAGCAATATCATTAAAATCAGGAATAAGACAGTGTTGTCCTTTCTGTTATTTTGTCTTTTTTTTTTTCTGGAGCTGAGGACTGAACCCAGGGCCTTGCGCTTGCTAGGCAAACACTCTTCCACTGAGCTAAATCCCCAACCCCTGTCCTTTCTATCTATACCTATTTAATATGCTATTTGACACTTTAGCTAGAAAATATGATAACTCAAAAAGATCAAGAATATCCAAATAAGAAAGAAGTCAAAATATCCTTATTTTCAGATAATATGATAGTATACATAAGTGACTTTCTATATACAAATAGAATGAGAAAGAAATTAAAGCAACACCCTCTATAATACTCTCAAAAACATAAAATATCCTGGGGTAACTCTAATCAGGAAAGTTAAAGACTTACATGATAAAAACTTTAAGACACTGAAGAAATTGAACATATCAGAAGACTAAAAGATCTTTCATAGCTGTGAATTTGAAGATTAATATAATAAAAATGACCATCTTTCCAAAATCAATTTACAGATTCAATGCAACCTCTATAAAAATATGATATGATTTTTCAAAGACCTTGAAAGAAAAATTTCAGTTTTATTTAGTAACACACATAAAAAACTAAGGATTGTTAAAACAACCCTGAACAATAAAACCACTACTGGATGTATTACTATACACTATTTCATGTTGTACTACAAAGTTATAGTACAAAAAAGGGATGGTATTGCCAAAAATACTGAGACACATTGATCAGTGGAATCAAATTGAAAACCCAGACATAAAACCATATATCTATAGACACCTAATCTTCAAAAAGGAATTCAGAAATATACATTGGAGAAGGGCAGCATCTTCAACAATTGTGCTAGATAAATTATATGACTAATGCATGTTGAAGAATACAAATAGATCCATATGTATTACCTTGCACAAAATTCAACTTCATGGAGATAAAAAAACCTCTCAACATAAGGCCAGATACACTGGTTCTGATTAAAGAAAAACTGGAGAGTGGCCTTGAACTCATTGACACAAGAGAAGACTTTATGAATAGAATAGCATTATCATAGGCACTTAGATCAATAATTAATAAATGGGATCTCTTAAGTTGGGTGGTAGTCATGTATACCTTTAATTTCAGCACTTGAGAGGCAGAAGCAGGTGGACCTCTGATAGTTCAAGGCTGGCCTGGTCTACAAAGTGAGTTTCAGGACAGCCAGTACTGTTAAAAAAAGAAATTGTCTCAAAACTAATGAATAAATAGGTAATAAAAATAAAAATAAATGAGATCTCTTGAATCTGAAAAGCTTCTGTATGCAAAGGACACCACTTTTTCAACAAAGTGAAAGCTTACACAATGGGGAAAGACTTTTATAACTATACATCTGATAGAAGGCTAATATCCAAAATATATAATCTGCATTGGTGATATAGTAATGAGCATAGCTGCCTTCAAAAATATACAAAGAACTCTAAAACTGGAAATTGAGAAAACAAATGACCCTATTTAAAAATGTGGTACAGATCTAAACAGAAATTTTAAAAGAGAAAACTCAAAAGGCAAGCGCCTAAAGAAAATTTTATTTTATGGCATCTTCCTCCAAGATATTGAGATTACAGGCTTATACTACCATTCCCAGCTTTCACATTTTAAGAACTGTTAAGTTTCCTTGTCTTAAAATTTCATTTACAAAGGACAAAATTATTACTTTTTTTTCAGGAACTTCATGTCTACCAGGGTATTGTATGATCTCTAATAATGGAGGACCTTCCATTATTTGTTAAAAAGTGTCCAGAAAACATGGTAGAAAAAAATTAGTTTAAAATAATTTGGGGGGGTAAAAGTAATAAATGTCTTTCTCTGTCAAAGTAAATCTAATTTATGTTTTGGAAATACTAATTATAGCTCAATGACTTACAGGATAGAATACAGTTTCTAGGGCAATTTTATTTTTCAGTGTTGTTATTGAAGCTCTGGTTGTTTTTAGTGTTACACAAACAGATCAAATGTAGAAACATTTATTAATAAGTTCAGACTCTTCCACAAAGTCCAATTTGTGTCAATATTTTGTTTTTAGCTATAAACTTCAGCCATAGCTGTATTTTTCATGACTGTTATTCCAGGTTTGTCCTAAACCATGTGATATGAGGAGGTCAGGTTTTCATGATGTCATGAAGTCTTTGCTAGCCCATTTTACAAGATCCATATTCTATTGAATTTTCTTAAATCAGATTAATAACTATGTAACTGACATGCCATAAACCCACTTGAAATCATAGCTTACATTTTAAAAGCCAATACACTTAAATTTTTAAACATGAGACTGTTGTGGAAAGGTAAGAGTAAACTGATAACTGGTTTTTTATTTATTAAATTCTCTTGAGTTTTTGTAGATATATATTTAATATCCACACATTTAATAATATACACATTTAATAAAACCTGAATATTGTGGAGAGATCACCCAGTCAAATCCTAGGCAGACAGTTTAGGCAATTCTTAAACATTGAATAAAAGATAAACAGCTGATTTAATCACACACACCTTTAATCCTGGCACAGGGAGAGCTGGGAGTGGTGACCTCCACCCTTGATCCTACATCTCCAGAGACAGAACTTCTTCTGTTGCTTTGAGTTTAAGGTTACATGCCTTTCATCCTGGATGGGATAGAGTATATAAGAGCTTGTAGAAACCCAGAGAAGTGACTGGCAACCTGGAGCGAGCCTGAGGAAGTTGCAAGACACCTGGGTGAAAATTGACTGTGGTGCTTCCTCTCTCTGATATTTCAGCCTTTCCCCAATATTTGGCTCTGAGTCTCATTTGTAAAACAAGTTTTGTTGTATTTATTTGTATTTGTGAATGCAAATCTGACAATCACTTTTGAATTTAGATGACTAATTAAAAAGAAAATCTCCTGTTTTGTTTTTTATCTTTAGAAAGGGGTTACTAAGGATGGCTGGGACTGTATTTCTTGCCCTAGTAGCTTAACTGCTGAAGAAAAATGTCACTGTCCTCACCTCACTGGTCATATATTAGGTAATTTTTAAAAAGGACTTTATTTTCTAAAAAAGTAACATAAAACAGAGTGACAAGAAAAAAAGGAAGATGTAACAGTGCCATTGTGTAGAATGAGTAGTGTTGAGATCAAAAGAACAGCAGAAGACAATATTAAATAAGACTTCCCAAGACAAATAAAAGAAATGACAGCTTATGCTGGCAAGGATGTTGTTGTAAGGAGGACATTTATCTATTGCTCTTATGAGTGCAAAATCATACAGTCCCAGTGGAAATCATTGTGGAAGTTCCTCAGGAAGATGAGAATAATTCTACATAATCCGGCTATACTACTCTTGGGCATATATCCAAAAGATGCTTCATCCTACCGCAAAAACACTTGATCAACCATGTCTAGTGGTATTTTTTAATATTTCAGAAATTCAAGATTGCCTACTGAATAGTTATTCAATAATTCATATTCATGACATAACTCAAGAAATTTAATTTTTATTTAGAATTCAAATAACTTTTAACATTAGATCTGTAGTGGTTAATATGGAAGACACAATCTACAATTGACTAATGAACATTTGGAGTATGTTTAATCCAATTTGAAATATACTGCAGTATAAAATTCATGCTAGGTGGTGAAAAATATTATCAAAATCAGAATTTAAAATGCCAAATAATTTGTATCTAGAATTACAGGCTTATATGATTAAATGCTTGTTGTGCTGACCTAAATAAATCATTCAAGTTTTCTTACCTGTTTTTTTCTTTTTTCCCCCAGTCATTTTGTGATTGAATTTCAGAAATAACATCTAACTATCACAGCTGCATTCCTTTAATTGGAAGTAATTGCTAAATTCAGCTCAAAAATAATAAATTATTACATAAAGTAATAAAACTTACAAGGTGGAAAGCATTGAGGGTCATTCCTAGTGACTGCATACCACAGTGATTTAGGCCATTCTTCTCTCCCCAAAGCCCACTGATGTGACTATGAATTTTTTTTCATAGAAAAAAAAATTATTTTCTAAAAAAATATATAAAATAGAGTAACAAGAAAAAAAGAAATATGTAACAATGCCATTGTGTAGAGTAAATAGTGTTGAGATCAAATGATCAGCAGAAGACTATATTAAATATAATTTTCAGATTCCAAGCTATTCAGTAGTTGTGGTTTGAGCTTGGATATTGTTTCTTTTTACTATTCAAAATTTCTATCAGAAATTTTTTTTATTAGACAATGTTGTTCAAAAAATATTAACTTGCCTTGGGAAACATTGGTTACTATTATTTACTTTCAAAACCTTGGGGCACATTTCTTGAACAACTTGATGAGAAAAGTGTTTAGAATGTGGACTAGGCGAGATTCATTTTGAGCTGAGTGTGCAGGGTGAGGTGATGATAAAATTGGATAACATCCCAGAGGTCAAAAGAAGGTTAGACAGCTAAATATTGAATCTTCTAATTTTGGATGACTTACAAAATGGATCAGAGCACATATAATCAGACCTCAATTTCCTTTTCTACAAAATGTAAAGTTTACACTAACCTACATTAATATCCCCTTCATAATCTTACTGAATTTACCAGTAATTTTATATTACCACTAATGGTACCAGATTTAAATTAGTTTTTGAATCCACTGAAAAGTCTAAGTAATTATTTCAGCGGTGTTCCAGTCTCCTAATGGCACTCCTGTTCACCAAGAAAGATCCTTAACAGAGGACACATGAAGGAACCCCAGTCCTTTCTAATCTTTCTCTTTTTTTTGTTTATACATCACTGACTCCTTTTCTTGTGAATGAAATAACTGAATTTCTAAAGGTTATATGCAATAAGCATCTCTATATTTAGTCTTTCCTTTAAATTTCAGCAAAAACTTAAACATTTCTGAATTTTTTCTTTTAGTTTTTCAACTATTTTGATTTAGGCAAAAATATCCTTCAAATTTTAATAATTGGGCATATATATCTATATATCATATTACCTTGCAATTTCTTTTGATTTTTTGATTTAATTTTCAATAAAGTCTCATTTTTATCCATGTATCCCCTTGTTCAAATTCCCTTCCCCCTCCCACCCCTCCCAGTCACTCTCACATCTTCCCATCTCCTTATTTCCTCGTCATCATAGGGGGAAGTCCCAAGGTCCCAAGGTGGCTTAATCAGCATCCACTCCAGGCAGATCCATGTTCCTCACTCCAACATCAAGACTGGGTCAGGTGTTTCCCTGGAGGGAATGGGCTCAAAGGTGTTGGTCCAAGATGCTTGGGATCCAAGTCAGTTCAGTGGTTGTGGTTTGAGCTTGGACATGCTTTGCATTTTGTTTAAAATCCACTAATGAGGGAGTACATCTCCTGCTTAACTTTTTAGGTTTGTGATACCTCGCTCAGGAGTATATTCTCAAAATCCATCCATTTGCCTGCAAAATTTAGGATATCATTTTTCCTTACTGCTGAGTAGTATTCAATTTTGTAGATGTACTACAGTTTGCTAATCCATTCTTCAGTTGAGAGGAATCTAGGTTGTTTTTCAGGTTCTTCCTATTACAAATAATGCTGCTATGAATGTAGCTGAGCTAATGGTTTTGGGGTGAAATGTGCATATTTTGGGTATATGCCCAATAGTGGTATTGCTGGATCCATGGGTAGATGGATTCCCAGTCTTCTGAGAAACTGCCACACTGCATTTCAGAGTGGCTGAACAAGCTGACACTCCCACCAACAATGGAGGAGTGTTCCCCTTGCTCCACAACCTCTCCAGAATAGGCTGTCATTTGTGTCTTTAATCTTAGCCATTCTGACAGGTGTAAGATGGTATCTCAAAGTTGTTTTGATTTGCATTTCACTGATGGCTAAAGATGTTGAGCACTTTTCAAGTGCCTTTCAGTCATTTGTAATTCTGCTGAGAATTCCCTTTTTAGTTCTGAACCCCATTTTTTAATTGGGTTATTCAAGGTTATAGGCTCTAGTTTCTTGAGTTCTTGAGAGGTCAGTCCTCTGCCACTTTTAGGGTTGGTGAAAATCTTTTCCCATTCTGTAGTCTGTCATTTTGTCTTATTGACTGTGTCCTTGGCTTTACAGAAACTTCTCAGTTTCAGGAGGTTCCAATTAATGATTGTTGTTCTTAGTGTCTGTGCCACTGGTGTTATATTTAGGAAGTGGTCACCTGTGCTAATGCATTGGAGAGTATTTCCCACTTTGTTTTCTATCAAGTTCAGTGCAACTGGGTTTATGTTGAGATCTTTGATCCACTTAGATATGAGTTTTGTTCAGGGTGATAGGTTGGGATCTATTTGCATTTTTCTATACACTATCTTCCAGCTATGCCAACAACATTTGCTAAAGATACTATAATATTTTCATTGAATATTTTGGGCCTCTTTGCCAAAGATCAGGTGTTCATAAGTTTTTGGGTTAATGTCCAGATCCTCAATTCAATTACATTGATCCACAAGTCTGTTTTTATGTTTTTTTTTTTTATTACTGTAGCTCTATAGTATAATTTGAAGTTGGGGATGGTGATGCTTCCTGAGGTTCTTTTGTTGAGTAAAATTGTTTTGGCAATCCTGGCTTTTCTGTTTTTCCAAATGAATTTGAATATTGTTCTTTCAAGGTCTGTAAAATTGTGCAGGGATTTTGATAGGTGGTGCATTGAATCTGTAGAATGCTCTTGGTAGAATTGCCATTTTTTTTTTTTTTACTATGTTGATCCTACCTATCCAGGCACATGGGAGATCTTTCCATTTTCTGATATCCTCTTCAATTTCTTTCTTCAGTGATTTCACATTTTTGTCAACTAGATCTGTTACTTCTTTGGTTATACTTTCTTCAAGATATTTAATGCCATTTGCAACTAACTATTATAAATGGTGACATTTCCCTTTTCTGCCCTTTTATCTTTAGTGTATAGGAGGGCTACTGATTTCTTTGATACTGAAAATCTTGTATCCTGCTACATTGCTGAAGATGTTTATCAGCTGTAGAATTTCCCTGGCACAATTTTTTGGGTCATTTACGTGTACACTCATATCATCTTCAAATAGAGATAGTTTCATTTCTTCTTTTGCAAATGTGCATACACTTATATCAGATGAAACACAATTCAAAGCAAAATTTCTCAGAAAAGATGATGAAAAAACAAGCAATGTCAATTGCAAATAGATATGTTGCCAACATTGATAATTCAATATATGTAAATAAACATAGAGACATTACAAACATTAATGAACATGATTGGAGTGGTACATAATAGTACAAGAGCACTCCACTTTTCAATAGTGGATAAACCAAACATAAATAAATCTGAAGAAGCTAGTTTGCACTGTAAAGTTAATGCACTTATAGAACAGAATTTTCCACTTCACAGTGTATAGTTTGTGGTTCATTGCACATAGAACATTTCTTTATCAAGGTATGACATGAGATCACAAAATTCACAATTTTATCACAAGAAAATTTTCTCATCAATGTCCATAGCAGCATTATTCATAATAGCCAGAACCTAGAAGCAATTTAGATGCTTCTCAACTGAAGAATGGATTTACAAACATGGTATATTTATACAATGGGGTTCTACTCAGCAGCAAAAAATGACATTCTGGAATTTGTAGGCAAATAAAAACATAACTCGAAAAATAAAAAGATCCCGAGTGAGGTCACACAGGCACAGAAAGACAAACATGGTATGTACTCACCCATAAGTGGATTTCAGACATAAGGCAAAGAATAACCAGTCTACAATTCACAACCTCTGAGCATCTAGGAGGAATCTAAGAAAGATATCCATGTATCCAGCTGTGAACAAGAAATTGAGAAGATTTCCTGAGTAAATTTGGACCGTAAAGATGAAGAGGGTAAGGGGAGGTGGGAAGACAACATGAGTGAATGGGATAATAGATTTGGGGGAGAGACAGAGAGGGAGAACAATAAAATAGGCATCTTAATAGAGAGAGACAATGTGGAGTTAGAGAGAAACTTGGTGCTAGGGAAATACCCAAGAACCTACAAAAATGAACCCATCTCAGACTCCAAGCAATAGTGGACAGAGTGCCTAAACTGACCTTCCTCTACAAAGAAATTGATGGCCTCCCTAATTGCCATTATAAAGCCTTCATCCAGCAACTGATGGAAGCAGATACTGAGATCCGCAGCTAAACACTTGGTTGAGTTCTCAGTCCAATGATGGGGAAATCCACCGAGACAGGTGACCTAAGCTATTGGGAGCTAACTGACTCTTAACTGACATCTGGGGAACCTGCATGAGACTGAACTAGGCCCCCTGAGATGTGGGTGACAGTGTAATGGCATGGACAATTGGTGAGATCTCTTTCAGTGGCACCAGGATTTATTCCTAGTACATGAACTGGCTTTTTGGAGCCTATTCCCTACAGAAGAACATCTTGCTCAACCTTGATACTGGAGAGAGAGACTTGGTTCTGCCTTACTTGGATATACCAGACTGCAATGACCCACCCTGGGAGTTTTTACCTTCTCTTAAGAGTGGATGTGGGGAATGATGACATTTTGTAGATTATGGTTACATTTATAGATCTTGTTCATTTATTTAGATTTTCCATTTTTAGTATTACTTTGTGCCTTTTTATGAATTCTATTTAAATTTTCAAGTTTTGTACTATTCTTTACCTATTTGATTGCCTTTCTTGTTTTTTTTATTGCTTTTTAAGGGATTTATTAATTTCTTCCCATTTTTTGTCTTCTCTTTCTTTAAATTTTCTTCATTTCCTTTTAAATTTCCTCGTTAAAGTCTTCTATCACCTTTTAAAAGATATTTTTATGTTCACTTTTTATGCTTCTTCTATACTGAAATGTTCAGGTCTTGCTATTGCAGAACTGCTAGGTTCTGGTAGTGCTATATTGTTCTTTATATTGTTGAATGTATTTTTGCACTGGCTTCTACTTATCTCTTTCTCTAATCAGTGTAAGCTGTGTGTTTAAAAATATGCATAGGCTTTGGAGAGAAAAGAAAAAGTTAGAGAAATTCCTTTAAAAGGGAATAGAGTAAAAAAATAATAATAAGCCATATAAAGATAAAATATACACAGAGCTTCTGGATAGTGTATGTCATTTTGTTGTTTTGATTTTTGACTGCAAATGAAGTTGTAAGAGCTGCTGAGAGACATTTAATTATAAATGTTGCTGAATTAATTCAACCTATATATTTTATAAATACTTTTACTTCAAAATTGCAGTAAAATAATATGTTACATTGGAGGACAGATTTTGTTTTTATTTACACAGTAAATGAGAGGCTGTAGATGTATTCCAGGTAAAAGAAAATAAGGTTAATTGAGGAAGACCCCTGAAAAGTCTCCAATGGAAACAGATGGCCCAGATGATCCAACATTTTAGAGCACCTCTATTGCAGTTTTTTCTGAGTTCTGCATTTAGAATAGTTTCAAGGTTGCTGGCTGAGATTATCCAGTTTCATAGAATACTCCAGTCAGGATTTGGCCATCATCCTGAATTTTTACAGAATCTCCATAAGATTACCAGTGCCTCTAATCAGCAAGAATTTGTCTAGAGAACTATGCCCACATTTTCCCAAAATAAATTAATGATGTTTGTCTTTGTTTGCACTGTTGGTTACAAGTTGTTATAGATAATGTTAAGGAAAAAAGCTATACAAAGAGAATTAGATTTGGGGTTCTTGTTTTAAAAAAAAATAAGAAAAATGCTTACCAGTCTACTGTTTTGTATACTATAAATATTTGTCATTGTAAATATTGGCTTAATAAAATACTGATTGGTCAGAAGGCTAGCAGCAAGTATAGGTGGGGCTACCAAATGAGGAGAATTGTGGGCAGAGGAAGAGCAGGTGCAGACTCAATCTAGATGCAGGTGAAGCAAGATGAGAATGATGTACTGAAGAAAAATTATCAAGCCACATGGCAAAACATAGATTAAAAATAATGGGTTAGCTTAAGAGTATGAGTTAGTAAGTAATAAGCCAATTTAAAATTTTAAAATTTTTCAATGTTACTTTCAAAAAATTTACTAGAGTGTCAAATTTCTACAATATTTCACTCTTCTTATTGAAAACACAGCATACCTTCTGAGTTTAATTTTATTTTATATACAGATATATTGAAATGGCACTTATTTGTCTGGGGTCAATTTTGTACCTGAATTCTATTAATGATATAGCAGTGTGATTGTGGAGCAACAAAAGATTGGTGTGTAAATAATAAATATCTGTCTGTCCATTGACAAGCACAAAGGCCATAGACTTCTAAACACTCAGAAAAAGAAAACAAATCATTTTATACTAAAGATGGCATAACAGGTGAAGAAGGAAGAATGGTCATTTAAGAAAATAAAATGATGAAAGTGTGAGCCTAACAGAAGACAAATTGATCTCCAAATATTGAGTATGAGAACTTAAGAAAAAAGCAAATGTTACCAAAATTTGATATCAATTTTAACTAGAAAAGTATATTCTTCAGTCTTCCAAGCATAAAAGTAAATAGATACCATGGAGAAAATGACTTGGTGCATGAAGACAAGAGTTCTAAAGAACAAACATGAATTTCGCAAAGAAGTAACATGACCAGAAACAGATAGAAAATCACCCTGTATCTAGCAGTGTAAGGTTTCAAAATATTCCAGCACATTTGTGAAAAAAAGAAACAATAAATATTCTCTCATTTTGCTAAGGTCTTTAAACTCAGGGGAGGTGTGAAAGGTGTATATAATCTATATATATTATAAACATGCAAGAGATTTTCAAAGATTTAGCAAAATACTTTCTATTTTTTTATGATAAAGCACACAAGTTGTAAAGCAGAGATGAATAAAAACACATTGGTATTCTCAATTCAAATGCTAAATACTAAAATAAGATAAACTATCTCTTGTATCTAAGAAAACATAATTAGAAATGAGATTCTAGCCACCAGATAAATCATATTTTCCTTCCATTCAAAAAATAGCATGTGCAAGCAGCTAAAATTAATATATTTTTATTTGTATGTATACAACTTTTAAAAAAATGTCAGAAAACAAAATCATTTCATCAGAAATCTTCTGATATATACAGCCAGAGAGGTGGCTGGTCATAAGTTGTGAATGATCAAAGCTATGCAGTTACCTTAAACCCCACAACAATTAACCATCTAAATGACAGACATTTATATATTCACACATAGATAATAGTGAACTGGATAAGATTTGGCCTAGCAAATTCTATTAAAATTGGAAATGTGTATTTTACCCTAAACTGATGTTTTCTGAGCTACATAACATTTCTAATGGTGAACTTAGAATTTTATATGAGTTAGAAATAGTTCCTACTTTATTAGCAATACACAATGAGGAGACATTATTAATAAAGGTAATGAATGGTAATTGAATACTCTTAATTTTAAAAATAAAAATATGCCTGCTAATTTATTTTACTGCTTATACATTATGACTTCTTATGAGTTAACAATCTAAAGTATAGTGTTTTCATATTGGCACATCTGCCTTTGACTTTTTGTGGTAATAAGGATTGACCTTGGCACTTTGCATATTCTTGGTGAGTGTCTAGCATTAAACTTTGCCTACAGACTTATTTTTTTAATGACATGCAAACCATTGAAAATAAAGTCAACTATAAAATATCTAGAAGGTTTATTTACTATTAAAAGTGTAAAATAATGTTATTTTTGCTATTCAGTATGTAGATGAATACTAATTTCCTTTGCTCTTAAAATCTGAATTTAGGGAAAACATGAGTCACAGGAATAAAGGAACAAAGAGGAGGCATGAATGCTGATAATATTTCATGCTGGCAATGCATCCTAGACCAGATGGAGCTGTCAGCAGAAAGCATTTGAGGAGACTTGTTGCCAGGCATTGACAACAAGTTGGTCCTTTAGGAACAACTATATGCATAAAAGCTTCTGTCACATAGTCTTGTGGTGACATCTGGACAATCTGTAGGAGTTATCTTTATGCTTTAAATTTCTTCCATATATGAGACTCAGGTCACCTTCATCTTTAAGCATATGTATTCTATAATCTTCATTCAATAGTTTATTTTTCTCTGTAAACAGTTTATAATTTTTTCTATGGTATTTTTGTTGCATTCTTAGAAATCTTAAGCAAAACATAAATAGATTTTCACCCTAAACTCACAAGTAATAAACTTACTATTATTTCATTTGTTGTACCTATGCAAATTAGTTTTATACATTGGAATCAAAATACTGATTTATTGACATTAGCTACATTATTTTCATCATTTGACAAATAAATAATCTGATATTTTGCTAGTGAGTTATTGTTTGAGTTCTTTTTACTTTTTATGCATAAGTAATCAAATATTTTCTAATTAAAATATTGTTGGGTTTAAAAGTTACTGAAAACTATCTTAACATCATATATTTTACAATGTACACTGTAGAAAGTTGTATTACCTCCAGTGAGCATGCAATAATTTTATTTTATTTTAATTTCTTTTTTATTGGTTTTTAAAAATCAAAAAGCAAAACATTCAGAATAGAAAACAAAAACATCCATACAGTATAAAACTTCTCTTTTCTCTAAAATACATGAAACATAAAAATTAAAATCTAAAGCTTCTCAAGCCAGATTAGGCTCAGCTACAGATAAAGAAAACACAGTAGGTCACAACTAATGCCCGTGAATGCACTATCTAAAATATATAAAGAACTCAAGAAACTAGAGGCCAAAACCCTGAATAACCCAATAAAAAATGGGGTTCACAAGTAAAAAGGGAATTATCAGCAGAAGAATTACAAATGGCTGAAAGACACTTGAATAAATGCTCAACATCTTTAGCGATAAGAGAAATGCAAATCAAAACAACTTTGAAATATTACCTTTTAACTGTCAGAACTGCTAAGATCAAAAACACAAATGACAGCCTATGCTGGAGAGGATGCAGAGCACAGAGAACACTCTTCCATTGCTGGTGGGAGTGTAAACTTGTTCAGTCACTCTAGAAAGCAGTATGGAGGTTTCTCAGAAGACTGGGAATCCATCTATCCATGGATCTAGCAATAGCACTATTGGGCATATACCCTAAAGAAACACATTCACACCTCAATAGCATTAGGTCAACTATGTTCATAGCAGCATTATTTATAATAGCAAGAACCTGAAAACAACCTAGAAGCCCTTCAACTGAGGAATGGATTAACAAACTCTTGTACATCTACACAATGGAATACTAATCAGCAGTCAGAAAAATGATATCCTAAAATTTGTAGGCAAATGGATGGTTTTAGAGAATATCCTCCTGAATGAGGTCTCACAAACCCAGAAGGATAAGCAGGGGATGTACTCATTAATTAGTGGACTTTAAGCAAACAATTTTTTTTTATTAAAAGATGATGGGTGAATAAAGTGATTTAAAACATACACATACACAAAACAAAACAAAACTTCTGGTTTGTCTGTAGAAGGGTTGCTTAGCAGAAAATTATGGAGTGATTTACTTTTTTTTTGCTGCCAAATATTCTCTTCATCATCATCATCATCATTATTATTATTATTAACAAAGAAGTCACACTTTCTATCCTTGTATATCCTTGTTCAAGGTCCCTTCCCCCTCCCAATACATCAGTTCATTCTCTCTACTCCACAACTCCCCATCCCTTCTCTGGGCATGTGGCTGGCAGTCCCATGATCCCACTGTCCCAATATTGCTTAGTTCAGTTTCCACTCCTGGCAGATCCAGTTTTCTCCCCATAACCTCAGGACTGAGTCAGGTGTTCCTCTAGGGAGAGTGGAATCCAAGGAGTCAGTCCAGGGTGTTTCTGATTCCAAGCTGTTCAGTGGTTGTGGTTTGCAGCTTGGGCATGCTTGGCTTTTTTCTTGTTTGTTTGTTGGTTTGTTTAAAGTCCACTAATGAGTGAGTACATCCCCTGCTTATCTTTCTGGGTTTGTGATATACCTCGCTCAGGAGGATATTCTCTAAATCCATCCATTTGCCTGCAAATTTTAGGATATCATTTTTTCTTACTACTGAGTAGTACTCCATTGTGTAGATGTACCACAGTTTGTTAATCCATACCTTAGTTGAGGTGAGACATCTAGGGTGTTTCCAGGTTTTTGCTGTTACAAATAACGCTGCTATGAACATAGTTGAGCTAATGTCTTTGGAATGTGATTGTGCATCTTTAGGGTATATAACCAGAAGTGGTATTGCTGGGTGCTTGGGGAGACTGATTCTCAATTTTCTGAGAAACTGCCATACTGCATTCCAAAGTGGCTGAACAAGCTTACACTCCCACCAACAATGGAGGAGTGTTCCCCTTGCTCCACATCCTCTCCAGCAAAAGCTGTCCTCTGTGTCTTTTGTCTTAGCCAATCTAACAAGTGTGATGTGGTGTCTTAAAGTTATTTTGATTTGCATTTCTCTGATGGCTAAAGATGATGATCACGTTTTCAAGTGCCTTTCAGCCATTCTAATTCTGCACCAATTCGTAGAAGTGTATTTCTCACTTTCTTTTCTATCAAGTTTAAAGTGGCTGGGTTTATGCTGAGGTCTTTGATCCACTTGGATTTGAGTTTTGTGCAGGGTGACTGGCTTGGATCTATTTGCATATTTCTACACTCTACCATCAGCTATGCCAACACCATTTGTTAAATATACTATCTTTTCTCCATTGAATATTTTGGGCCTCTTTGTTGAAGATCAGGAGTTCATAAGTTTTTGGGTTAATGTCTGCATCCTCAATTCTATTCCCTTGATCCACAAGTCTGTTTTTATGTCAGTACCAGGCTGTTTTTATTACTGTAGCTCTATAGTATAACTTGAAGTTAGGGATGGTGTTACATCCTGAGGTTCTGCTGTTGAGTAAAATTGTTTTGGCAATCCTGGCTTTCCTGTTATTCCAAATGAAATTGAGTATTGTTCTTTCAAGGTCCAAAAAACATTGTGTTGGGATTTTGATGGGAAGAGCAATGAATCTGTAGATTGTTTTTGGTAGAATTGCCATTTTTACTATGTTGATTCTACCTATCCAGAAACATGGAAGAGCTTTCTATTTTCTGAGATCCTCTCTAATTTTTTTCTTTAGTGATTTAAAATTTTTGTCAGATAGATCTGTTACTTCTTTGATCATAGTTACTCTAAGGTATTTAATACTATTTGCAGCTATTATAAAGGGTAATGTTTCCCTTA
>PVIH01007970.1:42477-95639 GCA_004025045.1 Sigmodon hispidus
TTCTTTGAGTTTATCTTGTATCCTGCTACATTGCTGAAGGTGTTTATCAGCTGTAGCAGTTCTTTGGAAGAATTTTGTGGGTCACTTATGTATACAATCATATCATCTGCAAATAGAGATAGCTTCACTTCTTCTTTTCCAATTTGTATGCCCTTAATCTCTTTTCCTTCCCTTATTGCTTTAGCTAAAACTTTGAGAAGTATATTGAATAGATAAGGGGAGAGAGGACATCCTTGTCTAGTTCCTGATTTTATTGGGATTGCATTGAGTTTTTCTCCATTAAGTTTGATACTGGCTGTTGGCTTCTTGTAAATCGCCTTTATTATATTTAGGTATTCTCCCTGTATTCCTAATCTCTCCTGTAATCATAAAGGAGTGTTGGATTTTGTCAAAGGATTTTCCAGCATCTAAGGACATGATCATGTGGTTTTGATGCTTTTGTTTGTTTATATGATAATGGATAATGTTTATACTTTTTCGTATGTTAAACGAGCCCTGCATTTCTGGAATGAAGCTTACTTGGTCATGGGGGATATTTTTTATACATTTTTGTATCTAGTTTGCTAAAATTTTGTTGAGAATTTTAGCATCAATATTCATGAGGGAGATTGGTCTGTAGTTCTTCTTCTATGTTGTGTCTTTGAGTGGCTTGGGTATTAGGGTAATTGTGGTCTCATTAAAAGAATTTGGCAATATTCCTTCAGATTCTACTGTGTGAAATGGTTAGAGGAGTAATGGTATTAATTCTTCTTTGAATGTCTGGTAGAATTCAGCACTGAAACTATCTGGACCAGGGCTTTTATTTTTGGGGAGGTTTTTAATGACAGCTTCAATTTCCTTAAGGGTTATAGGCCTGTTTAGATAATTAATCTGATCTTCATTTAATTTTGGTAGATAGTACCTGTCCAGAAAGCTGTCCATTTCTTCTAGGTTTTCCATTTTTGTGGAATACAGATTTTCAAATTATGATCTGATAATTCTCTGGATTTCCTGGTGGTCTATTGTTATGTCTCCCTTTTTATGTCTGATTTTGTTGATTTGAACACTCTCTCTGTTTTTTAATTAGTTTGGCTAAGGGCTTATCTATCTTGTTGCCTTTCTCAAAGAACCAACTCTTAGATTAATTGATTCTTTGTATTGTTCTTTTTGTTTCAATTGTATTGATTTCAGCTCTAAGTTTGATTTTTTTTCCTGCCGTCTACTCCTTCTAGGTGACTTTGCTTCTTATTGTTCTAAGGCTTTCAGATGAGCTGTTAGGTCTCTAGTGTGGGATTTCTGTAGGTTTTTCATGTAGGCATCTAGTGCTATCAATTTTCCTTTTAAGACTGCTTTCATTGTGTCTCACAAGTTTGGATATGTTGTGGATTCACTTTCATTAAATTCTAGGAAGACTTTGATTTCTTTCTTAATTTCTTCCTTGACCCAGAGAAGGTTCAGCTGAGTGATGTTTGGTTTCCATGAATTGGTAGGCTTTCTTCGATTTTTGATGCTGTTGAACTCTAACTTTTGGCCCTGGATGTCTGATATGGTACAAGCAATTATTTTCATTTTTTTGTATCTGTTGATATTTGCTTTATGACCAGTTATGTGGTCAATTTTGGAGAAAGTTCCATGATGAGCTGATAAATATATATATTCCTTTGCATTTGGGTGGAAGTTTCTGTAGATATCTATTTAATCCTTTGAATCATAACCTCTTTTAGACTCCTTATTTCTCTGTTGAGTCTCTGTCTGGTTGACCTATCCAGGGTTGAAAGTGGGATATTGAAGTCTCCCACTATTAGAGTGTGAGAATTGATTTGGGATTCGAGCTTTAGCAGTGTTTCTTTTACATAGGTAAATGCCCTTATATTAGAGGCATAAATAATCAGGATTGAAATCTTCTCTTGACCAATTTTTCCCGTGATGAATAAGTAATGACCATCTTGGTCTCTTTTCATTGCTTTTAGCTTAAAGTCTACTTTGTTAGATATTAGGATGGCAACCCCAGCTTGTTTCTTAGGACCATTTGACTAGAAAATCTTTTCCCAACTCTTTACTCCAAGCCTGTGTCTGTCTTTGTTTTCGAGGTGTATTTCTTGTAGGCAACAGAAAGATGGCTTCTGTTGTTGTATCCATCTTGTTAGTGTGTGTCATTTTATAGGAGAGTTGATTCCATTGATGTTAAGGGATATTGGTGACCACTGATTATTATTTCTTGCCATTTTTGGTAGAATCTTGTTTGTATTTCCTTTCTCTGGAGTATTCTACTGTGGGGTTATTGATTGTTTGTCATTTCATGAGTGTATCTGGGGTCCGTAGGTTGGAGTTTTCCCTCTAATACTTTCTGTAGTGCTGTCTTGGTAGATAGATATTGTTTAAGTCTGACTTTGTCATGAAATATCTTGTTTACTCCATCTATGGTGATTAATAATTTTGCAGGGTATAGTATTCTAGTTTGGCAGCCATGCTGTTTTAGCATCCATATAACTTCTTACCAAGCCCTTCTAGTTTTCATCATTTCCATTGAATAGTCAGATGTTATTCTGATGGGTCTGCCTTTATATGTAAGTTGGCCCTTTCCTTTTGCAGTTCTTAAAATTTTTTCTTTGTTCTGTATGTTTTGTGGCTTGATTATTATGTGGTGTGCTGACTTTTTTTGGAGGTCATATGTATTTGGTGTTGTATAAACTTCTTCTATCTTTATAGGCATTTCCTTCTTCAAGTTAGGAAAGTTTGCTTCTATTACTTTATTGAAAACATTATCTGTGCCTTTGAGCTGGTATTCTTCTCCTTCTTCTATTCTTATTATTCTCAAATTAGGTCTTTTCATGGTGTCCCAGATATCCTGAACATTTTGTGCTATGACTTTTTTGGTTTTAGTATTTTCATTGACTAATATATCTATTTGAGCTACTGCGTCTTCCACTTCAGAGATTCTACCTTCCATCTCTTGAACTCTGTTGGTTATGCTTGTATCTGTGGATCCAGCTTTTTTCTTCAGGTTTTCTATTTCCATCTTTGCCTCATTTAGTGCCTTTTTTATTGCTTCTATTTCAGTTTTTAGTTCCTGCCATGTTTCTTTCATTTTTTGTTTTACTTTTTCTTGGTTTTCTTTCAAAGATTTGCTCATCTCTTCCAATTTTTTAGTTTCATCTTCTTTTATTTTTTTAAGGAAATTTTTCATATCTTCTTTGAGAGCTTCAATGATCATCATAAAGGTATTTTTGATGTTGCTTTCTTCTGTTTCCTCTTCATTGCTCAGTTCAGGTCTTGTAGATATAGGACCGCCCCTTTCTTCTGGAGTTACTTTGTTGTTCTTTATATTACTATATATATTTTTGCACTGGCATCTTCCTATGGCTTCAGCAGTTCATGATTAGGTGCCTCCTGCTCAGTTGTGGCAAGCGGGCTTGTGTGTCTCCTGTCACCTCTGAACAAAAGGTCTGCTCAATCTCTAACTTTGCTCTGGGCAGGGGACTGAATTTCAAGTCCTCAGTCCTTCTCTGTTGGAGCAGTTGGAGGCAGAGTGGCTGTGCAAGTTCCCTTAGCAGCAGCTGGGGGGACCCTGACAGCCAAAGTTTATCTCTGTCTGCTACAAAGTGTGTGGGGACATGCTCCACAGACAGCACATCAGAGTGATTTACTTTTAAGATTATAATTTAATTACATTCTCACATCTATTTTCTCCTTCCAATTCTTTTCATATACTTCTCTCCACTCTCCTTCAAATCCATAACCTCTTTATTATTATTACTACATATGCATGAATATATATAATACATATTTATGTATATTTCTAAATTTAACCTGTGAAGTCTCTATAATATTATTTGTATTTTTTTGTTGTTATTGTTGGCACTGGTCAATCAATTGGTGTTCTCTTCCCTGGGGAAAAAATACCTCTCCCGCTCCCAGCCTTGCTCAGTTGCCTATAGTGCTTTGTGTAGAATTAAAGCCTGATAGGCTTTTCGCCATCCATTCTGGCATGTTCTTTGTCTTGTTCAACATTCAACAAGACAAAAATCAATCTTCTTAAACTTATTTGTGTTTTTGTAAAAACAGAGTATGTAGTTCAAGCTGACTTCAAACTCCCTACATAGTTCTGAATAAGTCAGTACCTCTGAGAACCCAGGCTGTTCTCAAGTTCCCTGTGTAACCTTTAATGATAACTTTAAACTTCTAATTTTATGCTTTCACCTCCTACTGCTGAGATTAAATATATGCACCATTATACTGTGTTTATCAACTTTGTGCTTCCATATGCATGAGGACACATATGCGTGTACACCTGTAATTGTAAGTGTAATCACATACATACACAGGCATGCACACATATACTCAAAATTTTTCTCTAGAAAAATATACATTTTATCCTTCAATGTTCTTAAAATAATTATTACATGTAATCACCATAAACTGTCATGTGAAAACTAACTATATGTTAAGTGCTCCTAATTATGTGTTTCCACAGAATGTTTCTCATCTGAGCTTATGCAGATGCCTCGAGCACTTTTATTTAAATTCCTACAGAGACTTCAGCACCATGAGTCCAAAACTAAGTATAATTTTATAGTTAACATTTTTTTAAGACTTTGCTGGTAAAATTTCCAATCTATAGAAGGTATAGTAAGAATGTTTTAAGACAACACTATCTAACCTATATAAGCAGTAAATAACACTAGGATAATTAGTGATACAAACATAGTTGTTAGTAGTTTCTTTCTTAATTCTAACTTGTTCCAGTTTGCTTCTCTGTAGATGTGACAAAACAACAATCTGGGAGGAAAAGGGTTTGTTAGGCTTACAGTTCCATATCACAGTCCATCATCAAGACTAACCAGGGCAGGAACTCAAGGCAGACCCTGGAGGTATGATTTGAAGCAGAGATCATGGAGGGGATTGTTTACTGGCTTTTTCTCTAGCTCACAGCCTGCAACCTTCATTATATTTTCCAAGACTACCTGCTCTGGAATGACATTGCTCACAGTGGGCTGGAATTCTCACAACAATGATTAATAATCATTAGAGAAATGCAAATAAAAACAACTTTGAGATACCACCTGACACCTGTCAGATTGGCTAAGATAAAAAACACAGATGACAGCCTATGCTGGAGAGGTTGTGGAGAAAGGAAAACACACCTCCATTGTTGGTGGGAGTGTAAGCTTGTTCAGCCAATCTGGAATGCAGTTTGGCAGTTTCTCAGAAAACTGGGAATCAATCTCCCCAAGGATCCAGCAATACCTCTTTTGGGTGTATACCCAAAAGATGCACATTTGCACTCCAAAGGCATTAGCTCATCTATGTTCATAGCAGTATTATTTGTAATAGCAAGAACCTAGAAACAACCTAGATACCCTTTAACTGAAGAATGGATTAACAAACTGGTACATCTACACAATGGAGTACTACTCAGCGGTAAGAAAAAATGATATCCTAAAATTTGCAGGCAAATGGATAGATTTGGAGAATATCCTCCTTACTGAGGTGTCTCAAACCCAGAAAGATAAGCAGGGGATGTACTCACTCATTAGTGGACTCTAAATAAAAAAAAAAAAAGCAAAAAGCAAAGCATGTCCAAGCTGCAAACAGCAACCCCTGAACACCCTTTGGATCTGAAGTATCTTGAAGTGGCACCTTGGATCCCACTCCCTATAGAGGAACACCTGACTCAGTCTTGATGTTGGAGTGAGGAGTGGATGCTGAACTGAGCAGTATTGGAACTTGGGACCTCCTGCCCATACTGGGGAGGACAAGGGGAGATATGGAGAAGGGAGAGTGACTGGGAGGGGTGGGAGGAAGAAGGGACATTAAATAAGCATATACGTGATAGAAAATGTGACTTTATTCATAATAAAAAATGAAAAAAATATTGTCAAAAAAAAGAAAATACCCCACAGGTTTGCTTCAAGGTCAGTCTGAAAGAGGTATTTTCTGAATTGACAGTTCCTCTTTCTAGATGACCCTAACCTTTGGCCAAGTTGAAAAATATTAATATGTACACAACTTCTACATGAAAATTTTGACTTATGGTTTCTCCCAGATTACTAGCCATTCTTTTTGCTCTCATTCTAAGCAAGCAACAAATACTCAAGCTTCTGATGGTTAATTATGCCAAGTGTAATAGAAAATCAAGGTAAAAATTATTTTAGAGGTGTCAATAACAATAGATAAATGTAAGCATGTGTTAGTAGAAAACATGAGAAATGGCTACAAAAAGGCCTTCATTGATAAGGTGATTAGTATCCAAGAACCTTTATTTCAAACTATCTGTTTTGACAATGAAAGACAAGAAATATTTTCTTGCTTTAAAGTACAAATTCAACTCTTAGTAAGTTCTTCAAAATATTCCTTATTCCCAAACACATTAGTAAAGCAGTTAATAGCTTATTTCTTTATTCTGTTACTCAATTCCTAATTCTACTATTTCTCTTTTCTCCTTTATATCACATGATAATTTGAAGGTGTTGCTCTTCAAAATCTTTAGTAATTATTTATTACTGGTTCACAACACTTTATTTTTAAAAATTCACTAACATTCTTATAAGCAGGTTAGGATGTAGCAACTCAGAAGTGCAGGAAGGGATTTCCAAAGACACATAACTACAGATTAATATCTCTAGAGAGAAAAAAGAGGTCTTGAGAAAGACTTTAGTAATTTAAAACAACTGCCATCCATGGTTCTCCTTGGAATGGTTGCATTTTTGAAAAACACCAGTACTCTTCTGAAGTGTCTTTCATAAAGACTCAAGCTCCTTATTTCTATTAACCATTTTCACTAGTTATCGCAGATATATAATTTCTCCCAACAGTCCTGTCATTCCTTGAATTTTAATTCCTTAAAATTACTCTTACATGTGCTGTTCTTTGGTTCAGTCATAAGCAAAATTAATTTATTTCTTGAGTTAAAATCAGATTGTAGGGCCTCTGGCAGTGGGATCAGGATTCATCTCTAGTGCATGAACTGGCTTTTTATAACCCATTCCCAATAGAGGGACAACTGGCTCAGCCTTCATACGGTGAATGGGTTTAGTCCTGCCTCAACTTAATATGCAGACTATGTTGAATCCCTATAGGAGTTCTTACCCCCTCTGAGAAGTAGATGAGGGGTAGGGTGAGGAGAAGCTGGGGGCTAGTAGGAGGGAAGGGAAGGGGAACTGTAGTTAGTATGTAAAATTAAAAACAAAAACTTTAAAATAAAAAAAATTGCAAGGATCAGCATTGTGACAAAGAATAAATATGATACCTGCCATTTTTAGAAAAAAATTCTCCAATAAAGAATTATTCTTTTAGAACAGTATGTTCATATGTACTCATTTAGTCATAAATACACAGTTTCTTAGCCACCTAATTCACTGAAAAAATTGTGGCTGTAAAGCCTTAATAAGTTGTAAGATAATGCAAAAGGGGCAAAATATTTATGGGAACATTCTTTTGAAAAAAAAAACATAGATGGGTATGATGATTCATGTCTTCCCTTAAATAAGTCATTAGAGACTAGTTCTTTTTTTTATCCTTTTTAAAAACTTACAGTTGGAGATAGTTTTGGAATTCTGGACAAATCAGTTATTGTTGAAATTTATAAAATAGATCTGCAGTTCCCCAACTTCATACTTGGCCAGAAATCTAGCTGTGTTGACTAATATTATATGCCAGGCTGGGACCAAACTCTATATCCTCTTGCTTCTGACTCTTTCCTGATTGCTTGAATTAAAATTGATCATTGCACATTCACTTAAGTTATCCCTATAAAGCATTTTAAATTTTTACTTTATTCAAACTTTGCTAACCTTTCATTCAACTAAGATGGAAATTGGCTTTTCTAGTTGGAAAAAAGTAAATTGAGGTCTGTATACTTTACTTAATTAATAAAAGGTCATAGCAGGATAATAGGGAATATTCTATCTGAAACTAGAACTGAATATGGCAAATACCATATGCTTTTTTCCTCATGGATGCAGAATCAATCTGCCTTTGATATCCCAAGCAGATGTGGGAGAGGCACAGAAATCCATCTGGGGGAAGGGTCAAAGAATAAGAGACATTTTGAGGCAAATATGCTCAGTCTGAGGTACAGATCTTGGAAGGTAAGTTTTAAGCTTAAGAGAATGTCAAGTACACCAAATTAAGTTTTTGTATCCAATAGACTTGCTCAGTGTTAAAAAGAGTAGAAATTTAAAAATTCAACATGGATACAAATACAAGAATGGATTGGGCTATGACCCTGAGCCACTGGTTCTCAACACCAAGACCTGAAAAGAGCAATGAAGAGGAAACAATACAAACACCTTTATAAAGATTATAGAAGTATTAAAAGAGGATATGGAAAGTACTTTAAAAAATAGAAGAAAAAACAAATAAAAAATTGGAAGAGATAAACAAATCTTTGAAAGAAAACCAAGAAAGAAGACTCTAACAAATAAAATGAAAGAATCATTTCAGGAACTAAAAGTTGAAATAGAAACAATAAAGAAGGCACAAAACAAGGCAAAGGATGAAATAGAGAATCTGAAGAAACAATCTGGAATTGCAGATACACGCATAAGCAACAGAATCCAAAAGATGGAAGAGAGAATCTCTGGAGTGAGGATTAAGAAGTGGAAATAGATAAATCACTCAAAGAAAACACCAAAACCAAAAAAGCCATAACAGAAAATGTTCAGGAAATTTAGGACACCATGAAAAGAGCAAACCTAAGAATAATAGGAATAGAAGAAGGAGAAGAATACCAGCTCAAAGGCACAGATAATGTATTCAATAAAATCATAGAACAAAATTTTCCCATCCTAAAGAAAGAAATGCCTATAATGATCCAAGAAACTTAAAGAATACCAGATAGATTAGACCTGCCAAAAATATCTGCTCACCTTATACCACAAAACATACAACACAAATAAAAAATATTAAGAGCTGCAAAGGAAAAAGGTCAACTAACCTATAAATAAAAAAAAAAATGGGGTGCAGAACTACAAATAAATTCTCAGCAGAAGAATTACAAATGGCTGAAAGACACTTGAAAAAATGCTCAACATCTTTAGCAATCAGAGAAATGCAAATGAAAACAATTTTGAGATACCACCATACACCTGTCAGAAAAGCTAAGATGAAAAACACAAATGACAGCCTATGCTGGAGAGGATGCAGAGCTAGGGGAACACTCATCCATTGTTGGTGGGAGTATAAACTTGTTCAGTCACTCATTACAATCCAGTAATACCACTACTGGGTATATACTCTAAAGATGCACATTCACACTCCAAAGACATTAGGTCAACTATGTTCATAGCCTCATATTTCATAATAGCAAGAACATGGAAACAACCTAGATGCCCCTCAACTGAAGAAGAGATTAACAAACTGTGGTACATCTACACAATGGAGTACTACTCAGCAGTAAGAAAAGATGATATCCTAAAATTTGTAGGCACACAAATGGATTTAGAGAATATTCTCCTGTGTGAAATATCCCAAACCCAGAAAGATAAGCAGAGAATATACTCACCCATTAGTGGACTCTAAACAAAAAGCAAAGCATTCCCAAGCTGCAAACCACAATCACTGAACAGCTTGGGATCTGAAACACCTTGGACCAGCACCTTGGAGCCCATTCCCTTCAGAAGAACACCTTACCCAGTCTTGATGTTGGGGTGAGGAAAAAAGATCTGCCTGGAGTGGATGCTGAACTAAGACACCTTGAAACCTTGGGAACTCCTCCCTTGTTGGAGAGGAGATAAAGTGATAGGGAGAAGAAAGAGTGACTGGGAGAGGTGGGAGGGGGAAGGCATTTTGAACAAAGGGAGTTCTTAGCCAGATTTACAGTACCAGTTTCTTCTTGTGGAGTGGCCCCTAAACCAAATCAGAAAGTATTTGCCTTTAGTACACTCATGGACATATCTTCCCATATGATTATTTTTGTAGTTCACAGTGCTAACAGCTCGATAAAACTATTTATGCATCTATACCTCCCACAACAATCTATGTTGTAGAAGGTTTCCCTGGGCAGTTTGGGCCCGGGAGTTCGGACCCTGACCTGTGGAGGCTTTTGTCCCCCAAAGAAATGAATCAGACACTTATATACTTTATACTGTTTGGCCCACATCTTAAGCACATTGCTAGCTAGCTCTTTCATCTTAAATCAACCCATTTCAACTAATCTACCCACCACGTGGCTCAGCCCATGGCTCACCTGTATTTCTTACATGTCTGTCTTCTTCAGGGGCCAGATGGAGACTGACTAACTCCACCCTCCTTCTACCTTCCTGTGTTCCTATCCTTCACCCACTTCTACGGTGCTCTACATAGGCCAAACCAGTCCTTTATTTACAGCATACAGATAGCATTTCCACCACAAATCTACATGGCACATTCCAGTATTATGAATGTTAGACAGCAGGGAGAAAATTTTCTGCTCAGTACCAACTTGATTTCAGTGTCAACTTGATTTCCGCATGTTCTCAAAGGATGTGGTATCTTTACCTATCAGTACTTATCATGTTCTGGTGGCAACGAAGAGCAATAAATATAGACTTTTGCATTATTTTGGGTATCTCTGGGACTCCTTTGACCAGCAACTTTAGAGTATGAAATAATATATTTAGCATGGAGCTTTTTATTTGGTAACCTATGAATAATTCTAGTTAATATTCTTTATGTAAATAAGTAAATATATAAAACTTATGGAATATTGAGTTTCTATCGGGCTTTTAAAAATATCCTTAGTTTTAATTATCCCACCACACTTCTTTGTCCTCCTCTTCTATCTCTTTTCCCAGCTAAACAACCTTTCCTATTGTTTCCATTTTCCAATATAAAGAAAAATTTTTGAAAATTTCATGCTTTCATTTTAAAAACAAAGAATTAACATCTGTCTGTATACTAAATGGGTGATGTAGAAGAAAGGAGAAAATATAATATAGGAGATATACAGCATGGTGTGAACAAGCAAATGTGGGGAAGATCAATGGAATTCTTAGAGTCTTCTAACAACCAGAAAATCTTGGACTAGAAACCATTTAAAATACTTGAGAAGAGAAATCATATTTCAAAACATACTAAGGGATCTTAAGAGAATGAGTAGGTCTGTCCTTATAACTTATAGACATGTCTAAAAGAGGAAATAATACTGTCTCTTTCTTCTGTATGCAGTTTCTTACCCTACTTTGAAAATCTTTTTCTTTTTCTTTTTTTTTTAAACAGAAATAGTTAACCTCAGCAGAGTGCTTGAAGGAGATGGGTATAAATTGGTTGTCAGCTCAATGGGATGAGCTTGGCTTGAGATATTAGCTGTATTGGCAGTGTTTTTGCTTTTTGTCATGGCAGGACTCAGCAAGACTCAACTATTTTCTGGTATTTCAAAGAGATGCCAGAATGAGCACCCTGGGGGGACTCCAGCAGCTTTCATACCCTGAGTTTTCATGCTCTAGAATCTGTGATAAAACAGCCGCACTGGTGGTCCATCAATTGCCAAAGACTCAGAAACATTAATTTGTTATGTGGTCAGTTTCAGAATAGAAACATTAATTTGTTATGTGATTAGTTTTAGAATTAAAAAAAAAAACCTAAAAATACTGATTACTACATTCAGTATTTGCATTGGTGTTGAGCTACTGCTAAAGTTTGACATGCTGAGTCAAATATCTCCCTTAAAGCCCTACAGTTGTGCTTCTTTGACAGAAGCCAACAGGTCTTCTAAAGAAAAAAAAAGTCCTCAAAGAGAGTAGCATACAATTCTATGCTTTTGAAGATAATTTGATTGACTCACATGTAAAATTAAAATTATTGTATTGTTAAGTTTAACTTTTAAAGAAAATATCTTAACAAAATATCTCCTTTAACAGGAACTTTTAAAATAAATTTTCTTATTCCTATGAAAATGACTGTTATATAGTATCTTTCAATGTATTAGAATATTGTAATCATATATGTTCATTGTTAACCTTAGTTTTATGAGTTATTACTCAACCTAATTTTTGCTTCTAAGAAGAGCTGCTAATTTGTACATTAAAATCAAATCCCCTCATCTATAAGCTATTCTACATTTCTATGACTCTTGAATAGGTTATTGATTCCATTACCTCTGCATTGATCTGAACTGAGTGTTACTATGACTTTACAGATGAAAAAGTAGTTAAATAAGTTTAGAAATGTTTCCCACATTTATAATGTTTAGTTTACCTATTATGTTGTTTCTCATATGTAATATGAGACATTGGGTAGGTTAGAATTTGAAAATGTGTTATACTTAAATAGTGAAAAAATAGTATGCTGGACTACTGCTGAAAATTTACTAGCAAGGTATCATATAACGGTTAATATTTATTAAGGAATTATATAAACACTGCTACAAAATGAACCTTAGACAATTCTTGGAGAGTGAAATGTCCCACAATGGATGGTCTGATATGTTCCTCAAAATCTAGGAACAAATAGGGAACAAACGTCAGTGTCCCAGCTTCTCAATGGGGTCTGACCATGCCCCATTCAGGTTCCTGGCAATGCAGAGACATGCTTCCAAGCTTTGCCAGCTAACCCTTGAATCCCACTACACTGGACAGTATACAATATTTGGGAAAAGTATGAATAAAATATGATGGGTGGTAAAACATGGAATATCAAAATGAAGGTGCAATTCATGAAGAAATAAGTTTAAAAAGCAAGTGTGTATATACATAAGTCTACTATTGAGCAAAATTCTCTGCCATAAGACTTGTTTGTACAATAAGTGTTAAATATAAAAAAGCAAGAGTGTTTTGTTAAGATAATGAGAAAAAAGAACTTCAGTGGAGTAACCCTGTGTTCAAATAATTCATTTACGAGGCTGGAAAGACATTTCAGCAGTCAAGAAGAGCACTTGCTGCTCTTGCAGAGGACTAGCATTCAACTCTAAGCATCAACAGCAGGTGATTCACAAATACCTATAACTTCAGGTCCAGATTATCTAGCATCTATATATATACACACATGCTCACAATCATAAATAAAAAATAAATCTTAAAATGAGAACCATAAATCTATAAACATTTAATGATAAGCTTATTGTTGAGTTTATTCTTATATTACAGATAACATGAGGCTGAACATTCCCTTCAAAATAATCAGAACATTTATTTTATACTCTCAGTCCTTTAAATACACATTTCTAGATACTGTTAAGACTTAGGGTATATCAAGCATCTTTGGATCACAGTGAATGCAATTCTAGGCCACATTATTGTAACTGCCTTCAAATGTATGTCTTTTTCTCTGATGTCACCTTTTAACATCAATCAATCCAGAAACAGGAGATGAACAGAAGGCTAAACATTTTACAAATTATTTTCATACTCTTCAAATTGTTAGATTTCAGAGTGACCACAATTCTTTAGTCTTGCCCAGCTTCTTTATTTTAACCTTATCTTTTCCCATTGTACACTAATATTCTGCTTTTATAAACTCCTTGCACTTATGGAAAACATGTTTTCACTTCATATCACATTGCCTCGATACCTGCTGATCCCTCTATTTCAAATAATATCCTGAATGTTTGTGTAGGAGTTTTTCATGTTCACATAGATGTACTTGACAATTAGAATAACTGCTATTTTTTTAAAGGACAGTCTATGGATTCTATCACCAAAAAGTGACAATTTTTTCATATTGAAAATCACTGAACTACTCTCCAGAAGAAATGTGAAGGGTTACATCCTCACAAAAGCCTTTTGCTATACTTAAGTTCTTCCTTGAAACATACCTGAGACTTCTTTTGTACTTAGCCAATCTCCCTTATAGTAATTGTTGTAGCATTTGTATTCATAAAACAAATATTTGTTTGATGCTGGAGCTACTTACCATTGGTACAGCTGTTGATCTAGTGTGTATTCCATTTTATCACTACATTAATGACACAATACCATTCATTTTAAAAGTCATAGTAGGGTAAGTATACTACCTATTATATAAGTTTTAGTATTTTCTTTGACTGATATATCTATTTGAGCTACTGAGTCTTCCACTTCAGAGATTCTATCTTCCATCTTTTGAACTCTGTTTGTTATGCTTGTATCTGTGGTTCCAGCTTTTTTCTTCAGATTTTCTATTTCCATCTTTGCCTCATTTTGTGCCTTTTTTATTGCTTCTATTTCAGCTTTCAGTTTCTGGCATGTTTCTTTCATAGATTTTTTCATCTCTTCCAATTTTTTGTTTGTATTTTCTTATATTTCTTTAAGGCTATTTTTCATATCTTCTTTGAGAGCTTCGATGATCATCAAAAAGGAATTTTTGGTGTTGCTTTCTTCTGTTTCCTCTTCATTGCTCAGTTCAGGTCTTGTATTTGTAAGATCACCACTTTCTTCTAGAGTTATCTTGTTGTTCTTTGTATTATTATGTAAGTTTTTGCACTGACATTTGCCCATGGCTTCAGTGGTTCACGATTAGGTGGCTCTTGGTCAGTTGTGACACTCGGGCTTGTGCGCCTCCTGTCACCTCTCTGGGAGGGTCTGAGTCTGTCCTTCAGGGACCCCAGTCATTATCTGTTCGCTTAGTTGGAGGTGGAGGTGGGTAGCCGTGCAAATTCCCTCAGCAGCAGCTGGGGGTATGGTGACAGACAGACTTTATCTGTGCCTGCTACAGAGTGCACTGGGACTCACTCTGCAGACAGCACCCGGTCCTGGAACCGAAACCAATGGGAGCTTAACTCTCTCTCCCTGGCTGGGATATAGGTACTTGGACCTGGTGACCCCCTTCTCACCTCTGGGCGGGGTCTCAGTCTGTCCTTCAGGGACCCCCGTCATTATCTGTTCACTCAGTTGGAGGTGGAGGTGGGTAGCTGTGCAAATTCCCTCAGCAGCAGCTGTGGGTATGGTGGCAGACTTTATCTGTGCCTGCTACAGAGTGTGCTGGGACTCACTCTGCTACTACCTATTATATAATGTAAAATATTTATGACAAATATTTATTTATATTAAGAATTTAGAAATTATATGTAGAAATTAGAATTCCTCCTTAACTCCCCAGAAACATGGCTGTTGAACATTTCATATTCATATATTTTTTATTTTTAAATAAAGTCTCATTTTTTATCCATGTATCCCCTAGTTCAAACTCTCTTCCCTCTCCTGCCCCTCCCAGTCACTCTCTCTACAGTGTGTTATATGTCTCCGGGGAATACAACACCAATATATAGACCAATAGACCAATAAAGGTACTTTGCCACCTTAGAAGTTACAAACAAGACTGTTAATATACACAAAGGTAATATATTTATTCATATATATGTATATATTATAATGTGTGTATTATATATTTATGCATTTTTCTAAATATAGTACCAGCAGAGCTTTTGATTCATGCTAGGTATTTTGAAATGAGTTAATAAGATAATTTATTTGAACATATCTAAGCTATAATTATGATAGTTCTCACAGTGTTTTTTTTTAAATAATGCTTTTGTTTTTGAGGTTTTGAGGAAATCTAGAAATTTCCTATAAGAATGGTATGTTTTACTGGTTAGCTCCATTCTGTTTTGAAAATTTACTAAGTAAAAAACGCATTCTGATGTTACAGAAAATTGTAAAAATTTCATTGTGGCTATTTTGAGTTTTTCAAAATATTTTTATTATGATTTCTTATGATTAATCATTTTATTCAGCATGGACCTTTGAAAACTTACTCATTTTTAGGACCTATCATACAAATATATTGTGATTTGTGCTTCCTTCTTTACTTTTCCTTTCCTCTATTTTCCTTTTATTTTACTGATTTAGATCTTTATTCCTGTTTTAAATATTAATTTTTAATATGAAAAAACATTTGCATAATTTTACAAGAACAATTACATCTACAAGGAGAATTAAAAACTGGATTCAGTTTAAGAATGTTAACAGAATCTGTATGAATTGACCTTGGATGGAAAGGTATCTTGGTAGCTAGAAGCCAAGGAATACCACAAAGTCACAATACTCAACAAGCCGTACACAAGAGATTTATTGTGTGAAAAACCAGGGAGAGTAGTTGCCTCTTCTTAAGCAAATAAATAAATAAATAAATAAATAAATAAACATAAGAACATGAACAAACCGAACATAACACAGGGTTTGTATACAGCTTCTTGGGAAAGGGGTGGAACTTTTCACAGTGGAGATTGGTGGGACTCTATGTCCAGAGATTGGCCTTTATGCTCTGCAGGGTCATGGTCCAACAGTTAGGGTAGTGAGAGTAATCTGTGGGTGGACCCTGGCAGTTAGAGGTCATTGCTGCAGGGGCCTGGCTACTTGTGTGGCTTGAGTAGTTTACAGTATCTGTGATAGTTTTATTTTATTTTTTGATGTATGTGTATGTAGTGAGGTATTGTGTCAGTGTGTGTGTGTATATTATATGCATACATGTGTATATGTGTGTGTTGTGTACTCATATGTGTGTGGTGTGCATGGAGGTCAGAGGCTGATAGCAGAAGTTGTCATGTAGGGCAAAAGGGCTAGCTAAAGAAGCCCACCCTGCCTCTGAACCCAAAGCCAGTGAAAGAAACCTGCCCTAACTCTGAAAAAAGAGCTAGAGAAAGAAACCCACCCCAGCCTTGAAAGCAGAGCTAGTGAAACAAACATATTCTGGATCTGAGATCTGAGCCAGTGAAAGAAACACTTTATTCTTGAATCATAACCAAAGAAATACACCCTGACTTTGAAACCAATGCCAAAGAAATACATTTTGGCACTAGAATCAGAGTTAGCAAAAGAAATATGCCTTAACCCTGAAATTAAAGCCTAAAAGCCAAAAAGAGCCAGTTTAAGCTACACACATTGACTCTGAAACCAGAGTTAGATCCTGATCAGGGAAGAAAAAAACAATTTCTGAGCAGAAAACCAGCCAATTCCTGAACATGAGATCTAGCCAATCCAAAGTTAGGAACTAAAATCTGATCAATTCCCACCCTAAAAATCTCACTGGAAAATTCCTCCCCTAAGAAGCCCTATATAAGACCTGTACCTGTTTAGTTTGCTGCTGAACTTTTCCTCTGTTGTCCCCTTTCCCTGATGCCCTCTTCTAACTCTGAATTCTTTCCTTCCAATAAATCTCTTGAATGTGATTTGGGTGATGATTTTCTTCTGTCTGCAAAGCCAAAAGCCTGAAAAGAACTGAGCTGAGTGGAACAAAGCTGAAACAATTTCACTGATGAGGAAAACCCTCCCCTAGAGAGTAGAGCAGTTACAATCAGGGAAAGAGGAGCAGGACTGTAAAAACTTCACCTGGGAAGCCCTCTCCTGCCAAAGCAGAGTTATTAGATTGGGGAATTCTTTCCCAGAAGTAGGACTGTAAACTGCTACATATGCTTACTATGACCTGTGGTATTCTTTGACTCTGAATTGCCTGAATACTTTTTCATCAGAGCTGTAACAGTCAGTATTCCTGTGTGGTAGAATGTTTTCTGTATGATGTAAATAAAGTACCTGTTTTGGCCCATGCACGGCACTGTAGAAGTGGGTGGAGAATCAGAGGGCAGCCAGGTAGGAAAGGGTGGAGTCCATCCGACCCCCAAGAGGAACAGACATGTAAGAGGTACGGGCCAGCCAGGGGCTGAGCCATGTGGTGGGAAGATTAATAGAAATGGGTTAATTTAAGAAGAAAGAGCTAGCCAGTAATGGGCATAAGACATGGGCCAAACAGTTTAAAGTAATATAAATGTCTGATTCACTTCTTTGGGGTCCGAAAGCGCGTGCACCAGGTTCCAAACCCCCACTGCAGACCGGGATCCGGGTCAGGTTACAAACTCCAGGCACAAACCTCCCAGACCCAAAACGGGCTGGGAAAAACTTTCTGCAACATTCCTGGGCTCTCAACTGCCAGAATCTCTTTCCATCTGAACTGTGCTAACATACTGGATTATACTTCAATTTATATTTAAACCAAGACTTCTCACTCAAATCTAAGGCTTACTGGTTCAGCTATTCTAATTCACAAGCTTGCTCCAGAAATCACCTTTAACTGCCTCCAGAGGGCTGGCCTTAAAATATCTGCAACAACACCTCTTAGGCATTAACTTGAGTGCTGAAGATCTGAATTCAGTTCCTCACACTTGAGCATTATGTTTTCATTTTGTTTTTTCATATTGAGTCATCTTTGCAGCCCAATTTTTTCTTATGAATTATGAAACAAACATGACAATTCCCTAATCAAGTGGATGTTCCATGTGTTCTTTTCTTTTGCCTAGAAGTAATGCTTTATCTGAGCTAAGCAAAGACAATGCAGTGCCCACATTTGTTGAAGTCTCATTTGTGATTGGTCTTTCATGAATACTTGATTTAATACTGAGAGTCTGTTCCTGTCTGAATAAGTTATGCCCACAATTTTTAGATTTAAGATGATCTTAACATATTTATATACAGAATGAATTTCTTGCTTTAAGAACCCTGTATTCCTGACTCTTGAGGACAGGAAATACAGGCAGCCACAATACCTCCAAGGCATTAACTTGGATGCTACAGATATTAATTTCATTCCTCACATTCGAACATTAAGGTTGTTTTTCTTAATTATTTTTTTCTACCATGTCATTCCACAACACCCAAGCAGAACTATCACAAATGACTTTATTAAAGTTTGATTGACTAGAAACCTTATCTACTCAGCACTGAGGAAAGAGAGTTACAGGGGTTCTCATTTTACTCCATTACACAGTAATTAAGAAAATATTGATGGTGCTCAGGTATACTGTTACTACATAAAGAGTCACACCACCTCAATTACATTACAGCACACACAGACACAGACAGACAGACAGACAGACACACATACACACACACACACACAGAGAAAGAGAGAGAGAGAGAGAGAGAGAGAGAGAGAGAGAGAGAGAGAGAGTTGCTTCTGTCTCCTGGGATTATAAAGCAACATAGTCAGAACATGGATTAACAAAAAGAAGTTGTAACTGAAAAGATATGAAGTTTATAGTAGCTATCACTGATTCACTAAACTAATTTTCTATTTCTAATAGAATATAAGCATTGAAAAAGTCATGAGCCAGATGAGCTTTGTGAACACAACTGGAGTGAAGTCTTAGCACTATTCTAGTGGATTCAGGCACTATTGAGCAAGACCTAGAGGCATTGCTTTGAGGCTGAGGACCCCTGAATGGAGTGTGGCCAGCTCCCTTTGAAGAATGCACATTGCCTGCCCTTCGTGTTTGTTCCCTGAGTTCTCAGAGAAAGAATTACTGCTGCCACCATGGGACATTTCAACCCTCTAGGTATTGCCCTAAGGTTCAATCTTTATCAGTGAGTGTTTCAAATAGGCTTCTTAGTAAATATTAATCCTTTTACATAATCAATTGCCAGTGAATAATTCTTACAATACACCATTGCTCGCAAACCTATCAGATGTAAACTCCTTGTGAGGAAAGAAATTCCTGGTGCTCTCCTTATTAGTCAAAACTCTCAATTCAATAAGCTTCTCTTGTGTCATATGACTTGACTTTGATTTATTAAAGGCATAAAACCATAAGTTCTTTGTTTACCTTTCTTTCAGAATTCTATATCTCTTATTATTTAGATTTAGGCATCTGCGGATCTAAATCATCTTCCCAAAGGCTCCAGAGCATGAGTGGTTACAAATCCATCTGCAAATGATGCTAAATGGGTTGAGGGATTTACAAACCATCTGAGGGCTTTTAACTATTTGTTTTGAAACCACATATAAGACAAAACATTAGGTAGCTGACACTTAACCTTTCAAGAAAAGAAGAAGCCTTGGCCACTGAATTCAAAGCTGTTTATTTTTCAGCAGAGTCTAACACATGCTCAGCAATCCACAAGGGGAGTGAAGGAGAATGCATACACAGGTTTGAAACCTAGAGGAAGCTGATCACACAGTGATTAAAAGATGCATTCATACTTACCACTTGTTAAAACCAAACCCTCAAAATATTTGTGATTTTCTTCTAAAATGAGCTTTGCTTGCACCCATGAGTTACAAAGGACAGTAGCAATGGATTGATGATTCTGAACTACCTCTTAAATTCAATGCAGAAAATAGATTAAGGAAAAATGTTAAATGACAGCTGTAATTATGCTTCACAAGTTAAGCAGGAAAGCAAACTAAGAAAAGATGTTCAAATAATTAATGTTGTTGGATATTTATCTGCTTAAAAGATAGTCATGGGAGTTATCCATTTGTGTTCAAAATTGTCCTTTTGCTGTTTGATTGTGATAGTCACTGTGGTGAGCATAGTTTTGTTTGATCATAAAATTAACATGAGCTGAGCACTAGACACATCAGCTTAATAAACTGATAATTTTTCATTTTATCTAACAGTAATGTAATTATTATTCAAGCCAACTAGTTCTGTTTCTATGACAATATAACTATTAAAATCTACTTGTAAATAAAGTTTTCTGTATAAAACAGTTTAAATGTTTATGAGACTAGTTTCTTTCACTGAGATCAATATACATAGATGTACACTAGTTATCTCATGTTAAAATAACATTAGAAGGATGCCAGGATACAAGAAGTCCTGCTAGAGAAGAGAGACCAAATAATAAAATTGAAAACAAACAGAAAACTCTAAAAAGTTCTGGGTAGCCTCAATAGCTCTAAAGTCTTGCCAAAGTTCAGTGATAATTCATTAAAAGATCAATATGCAGGCAATAAGTTTGAATTACTGTCAACAGGTTATGTGCCACTCTGAAAGAAGAAATGAAAAAAAGCAAGGTTGCTGGTTGTAGTGACAAACTCCTGTAAGCTACAAGTCTATGTTGTGGGAATTCTACCATTTGGTCCAATTGGATAGAGTGGTTTTTTACTTTTTATTTATTCTTTGCCTTTATGGGAATGGCCTTCTCTGAACATATGTGGACCCTTAAAAAACTGTGGAGCAGGGTTGCAAAGTCTTTCTCTTGGGCTAATTGGAGCAGGAGCAAGTAACTGAGAAGCTTGGCCTTCAGTTCCATCACTCTTGGGCAGAACAGTAGTACAACAGTTGCTGCATCACCTTGCAGCTTCTCAGCATTGTTCTGTGTTGTGAGTATACCTTATAGATTTCATTCCTTAATAAACTTTACCTGGCCCCACACCTCAGTGTCTAACATTAAGGTTACATGCTCTGGAAGTAGAAGAAATAAGATAACAGACTCAAGACTACATAGAAAATCCCCTTCCTACCATAGGTACATATGTGTCCCTTTATGTGTATGTACATAAGAAGAGCTGAGGTTGTAGCCCAGGTATAAAGTATTTTCCTAGCATGAGCAAGGTCAAAAACTCAACCATTATTGCCAAAATGAATTTTTTTCTAGAATCCTCTTATATATATGTATATATATACATACATATATATATATATGTATTAGTGGTTGAAAGGCCTGAAGGTTTAATTGTATGTGCTTGCCAAAGGCACAAGTAACTTTTTGCACGTAACTTATATTTAGATTAGGTCAATAATTATATTGGTGTATGAAATCGTCAAAAACAACAGTGAACACTACACACTTTGGTGAAATTTACTATATGTAAATTATATGTATATATGTGTAATATTCATGGTTGTATTTGACATATGCAAATGTTGCCTGAAATATGCACATAGATTAAGATATAGACCAATAAGTAGTTTGAAAACAATTAACAAACCAATGGCATCATCTTTAGAGTGCCAGAAGTTGACTTCTGGAACAACAATTTGTGGGGATATAAATACAAAACAAAAATCTCCATTTAAAACCTCAGCAAATTGTTCTAAAGAACAACAGCAAATGGAGAATGGCATTTAAAAAACCATGAAAATAAAATAAGGGCAAAAATTTTTGGTATTTGAACCAAAACTACTGTGCTTTAACCTCTAAGATCAGCAAAGTGTACAGTCTCCATTCAAAAATTATTGTTTCCTTTAATCTGAGTCAGGGATCTCGCTCCTATCTATTCAGGATCAAATTATGGGTAAAGGCATACAAGAAGTGGTAGATGCTTTCATTTGCTCTATTTCCAGTCAGGGAGTAGATTGTCTACCTAGAGTAAGGGATGTTCATACAATGGAGGCCTGATCACCTTTACCTTCCTTGTTCATTGCACAAAGACCAGATAAGGAACCATATGATACTTACCCTTTCTTTATCAAGACCACAGCCACTTGGGATGTTTCCTATTGTTGTTGTTCACAGATTTACAGCCCTGATATTTTGCTGTGCTTTTTAGCCCTGAGATAGTGCTAGAAGTGGAGTGAAGGGAGAGTTAAGTCAAGAGCAGAATATAATCTTATAAGGTAAGACTTGATAAAGAACTCAAGAATCTAGAGCCCAAAACCTTGAATAACCCAATCAAAAAATGGGATTCAGATCTAAAAAGGGAATTCTCAGCAGAAGAATTATGAATGACTGAAAGGCACCTGAAAAAGTGATCATCATGTTTAGCCATCAGAGAAATGCAAATCAAAACAACTTTGAGATACCACCTGACACCTGTTAGATTGGCTAAGATAAAAGACACAGATGACAGCCTATGCTGGAGAGGATGTGAAGCAAGCAGGACACTTCACCATTGTTGGTGGGAGTGTAAGCTTGTTCAGCCACTTTGGAATGCAGTATGGCAGTTTCTCAGAAAATTGAGAATCAGTCTCCCCAAAGACGCAGCAATACCACTTCTGGGTATATACCCTAAAGATGCACAGTCTCACTCTAAAGGCATTAGCTCAACTATGTTCATAGCAACATTATTTGCAATAGCAAGAACCTGGAAACAACCTAGATGCCCCTCAACTGAAGAATGAATAAACAAACTGTGGTACATCTACACAATGGAGTACGAATCAGCAGTAAAAAAAAATGATATCCTAAAATTTGCAGGCAAATGGATGGATCTGGAGAATATCTTCCTCATCGAGGTATCACAAACCCAGAAAGATAAGCAAGGGATGTACTCACTCATTAGTGGACTCTAAACAAACAAACAAACAATCAAGGAAAAAGCAAAGCATTCTCAACCTTCAAACCACACCCACTGAACAGCATGAGATCAGAAACTCCTCAGACTGACTCCTTGGACCCCACTCCCCACTATAGGAACACCTGACTCAGTCTTGAGGTTGGGGGGAGAAAACTGGATCTGCCAAGAGTGGTATCTGAACTAGGCAATATTGGGACTGTGGGACCTTGGGCCTGCCTGCTGCCTGCCCAGGTGGGGGGATGGAGAGTTGTGAGGAAGAGAGAATGACCTGATGTGGTGGGAGGGGGAAGGGACCTTGAATAAGGATATACAAGGATAGAAAGTGTGACTTTTTTGTTCATAATAATAAAATAAAGAAAATAAAAAAGATGATTTCATTTTCAATATAGTGTAGAGAGGGCAAACTCAGGAATGCTCTCTAGAATCATAAAAACTATGTAGAAGAAAGAGTAACTGAGAAGAAACTGAAGACACAGTTGGCTTTGCAGGGTAGTGAGTTTGTAAGAAAAAACCACAGAATAAGATAATTGGTAGCTGTAATTTTGGGTCAAATAACAACAAATAAAACAACTAAGAATCAAAAATCTTACCTCAAATAGTTTCTGTAACAAAGACAAAATTTGACAAGATTATTTTGTTAGAGCAGTTTATATTCCAGAGCATTATGAAAAATATTACAATTACCAGGAAAGTAGTGGAGTTTAACAAAGAAAGCTGCCAGAGAAAGGCAAAACTCCATTAAAAGCACTATCATATCAGAATGAATGCAACCAAGGCTTAACACCTGATTACACAATTAGAATTCACTAGTATAACCTAGCCAGACACTAAATAAATAAGCAAATTATAATAACATAGACCTGAAATAGTATGGAGGTCCAATACCAAGAGGTGATACAATATGTTTTTTAGAATGTCCAGCTTTCAGTGAAAATGTATGTATGAGTCATGCCAAGAAATAAGTACAACCACACACCAGGATAAAAACAAAACAGGTTTCATAAGCCATCTGAGAAAGTAACAAAATATTCTATTTGTTAGAAAAAGTAGTATAAAGATGCTAATCAAACTAAAAAAAAAAACTATGATTGAAGCAAAAGTAAAATGAGAATTCCCTTACATACAAAATATAAGTAAAAAGAAAAAAAAAAAGAAAAAAAGAAAGCATCAGAATGGAGCCAGATGGAACAAGTTGAAAATACATTCCCCCAAAGAAAAAAAAAGTCACTGGAGGAACCAAACAATATAAGTGAGTGTAAAGGAGAAAGAATAAGCCAATTGAAAGATAGAGTAATGCAGGTTTCTTAAGCATGAGAATAGACACTTTATGAAAGAAATAAAGAGAAGGAAGAAAGCTCCAAGAACATTAAATACCAGAATAGGTGTAAACATTGTACAAGAATAGGAAAGAGACAGAGAAAATGCCTAGCCAAAAGATGAGTAGTGTAAATTTTCCAGCTAATGTAAAACAGTAACCTATATACCAAGGAATCTCAACAAACCCTAGAAAAAATACATACACACAAAGAAATCTACAAACATATCAGAGTAAAGATACTAAAAGGAAATATAAAGAGAAAATTTTGAAATTACCACAACCACCACAACAACCACCGCAACAACAGCAAAAACAAAACAAAACAAAATCAAACAAAACAAAACCAAAACTCTGTTTCTTCTAAAAAAGAGCATAAGTAAGATTGTATGTCAGCCTCTCAGTGGAAATAAATGAGATAAACATCATGAATCAACATGCTCAAACTGACAACCAAGAGTTGTATATTTAGAAAGGCTACCTTTTTTTTTAAAACAGAAGCTGAGATAAGAAAATCAGAAAAACTGTGAGACAGCACTGATCCCCCCTCCAGAAAGTTGGAAAGTTTCCTTCTGGGATCAGGGTCAATCTGTAGTGCCTGGTCTCAGACTATCCTTAGCAGACAGGACTAGGGTTTGGCTGAGAGGTGCACCTAAAAGAGGGGACCTTGCATGACCTTGCACAGAGAGCCCCAAAGCCAACTGCATCAGCAGAGGACAGAGCATTTGAAATTAAGACCCCTGTCCAGAGCAGAATCAGAGATCGAGCACACCACTTGCTCAGAAGAGACAGGAGACACACAAGCCCTCTTGCCACAAATGACAAGGAGCAGTCTAATCTTGAACCACTGAAGCCATGGCCAGGCACCAGTGCAAAAATACATATAATTATATAAAGAACAACAAAGCAACTCCAGAAGAAACTGGTGGTTCTCCAACTACAAGACCTGAAAAGTGCAATGAAGAGGAAACAGAAGGAAACAACACCAAAAACACCTTTATGAAGATTATTGAAGCTTTCAAAGAAGATGCAAAAAATTCTTTTAAAGAAATAGAAGAAAATACAAACAAAAATTTGGTAGAGATGAACAAATCTTTGAAAGAAAACGAAGAAAAGGTAAACAAAAAATGAAAGAAACATTCCAGGGATTAACTGAAATAGAAGCAATTAAAAAAAGCACAAAATGAGACAAAGATGGAAATAGAAAATCTGAATCAAAGAGCTGGAACTACAGATACAAGCATAACCACCAGAATCCAAGAGATGAAAGGGAGAATCTCTGAAGTGGAAGACTCAGTAGCAGAAATAGATACATTAGTCAAAGAAAATATTAAAACCAAAAAAAACCATAGCACAAAATGTTCAGGAAATCTGGGACACCATGAAAAGATCTAACATGAGAATAATAGGAATAGAAGAAGAAGAAGAAGAAGAAGAAGAAGAAGGAGAAGGAGAAGGAGAAGGAGAAGGAGAAGGAGAAGGAGAAGGAGAAGGAGAAGGAGAAGGAGAAGGAGAAGAAGAAGAAGAAGAAGAAGAAGAAGAAGAAGAAGAAGAAGAAGAAGAAGAAGAAGAAGACTAGCTCAAAGGCACAGATAATTTATTCAATAAAATCATAGAAGAAAACTTTCCTAACTTAAAGAAGGAAATGTCTATAAAGATACAAGAAGCTTACACAACACCAAATAGATATGAGCCCCCCCAAAGTCAGCTCACCACATAATAATCAAGCCACAAAAACAAACAGAAGAAAGAAAAAATTTTAAGAGCTGCAAAAGAAAAGGGCCAACTTACTTATTAAGGCAGACCCATCTGAATAACACCTGACTATACAATGGAAACAATGAAAGCAAGAAGGGCTAGGTCAGAAGTTATACAGTCAGTAAAAGAGCATTGTTGCCAACCTAGACTACTATAGTCAAAAAATTATGAATCACCATAGATTGAATAAACAAGATATTTCATGACAAAGTCAGACTGAAACAATACTTATCTATCCTCCAGAAAGCATTAGAGGGAAACAACCTATGGATCCCAGATATAGCCATGAAACTTTACAAACAGACAACAATCCCACAAAATAGCCCAGAGAAAGGAAATACATAAAAACTACCACCAAAAATAGCAGAAAATTTGAATCAGTGGTCATTAATATTCCTTAACATCAAAGTAATGAAATCACCTACAAAAACACAAATACTAACAAGATGGATACAAAAACAGAAGCCATCCTTCTGCTGCATAGAAGAAACACACCTCAACCACAAAAACAGACACAGGCTCAGAGTAAAATGTTAGGAAAAGATTTTCCAATTAAATGGTAATTAGAAACAAGCTGGGGTTGCCATCCTAATACCTAACAAAATAGACTTTAAGCTAAAAGCAATTAAAAGGGACAAAGATGGTCATTACTTATTCATCTCAGGAAAAATTGGACAAGAGAGGATTTTAGTCATGAATATTTATGCCCCTATGTAAGGGCACCGACCTATGTAAAAGAAACAGTGCTAAAGCTCAAATTTCATGTCAGTTCTCACACCCTAATAGTGGAGACTTATGTACCCCACTTTCACCCCTGGATAAGTTAACTGGACAGAGACACAACAGAGAATTAAGGAGTCTAACAGAGGTTATGATGCAAACAGATTTAATAGATATTTACAGCAGCTTCCACCCAAATGCAAAGGAATATACATATTTCTCAGATCCTTATGGAACTTTCTCTAAAACTGACCACATAATTGGTCATAATGCAAATATCAACAGATACAAAAAAATTAGAAATAATCCCATGTATCACATCAGACCACCAGGGCCTAAAGTTAGAGTTCAACAGCATCAAAAATCACAGAAAGCCTAGCAACTCATGGAAACTAAATATCACTCAGCTGAACCACCTCTTTGTCAAAAAGAAATTAAGAAAGAAATCAAAGTCTTTCTAGAATTTAATGAAAATGAATCCAAAATGTACCCAAACTTGTGGGACACAAGGAAAACAGTCTTTTCCTTAAAAAAGAGGAAAATTCATAGAAATAGATGTCTTTATGAAAAACCTAGAGAAATCCCACACTAGAGAACTAACAGCACAGCTGAAACACTTAGAAAAATTAGAAGCAATTCATGTAGAAGGATTAGATGGTGGGAAATAATTAAACTTTTAGTGAAATCAATACAACAGGAACAAAAAAAACAATACAAAGAATCAGTGAATTAAAGAGTTGGTTCTTTGAGAAAGTCAACAAGATAGATAAGCCCTTATTGAAACTAATAAAAAAGAAGAGAGAGAGTATCCAAATCAACAAAATCAGAAATGAAAAGAGGGGATATAACGAGAGACCCCCAGGAAATCTAGAGAATTATCAGGTCATACTTTCAAAATATATACTCCACAAAATTTGAAAACCTAGAAGAAATGGACAGCTTTTTGGACAGGTACCATTTAACAAAATTAAATGAAAAACAGATTAATAACCTAAATAGACCTATAACTCTTAATTAAATTGAAGTTGTTATTAAAAGCCTCCCAAGTAAAAGAAGTCCAGGTCCAATTGTCTCAGTGCAGAATTCTACCAGACATTCAAGAAGAATTACTACCATTACTTCTCAAAATATTTCACACAGTACAAATTGAAGTAATAGTGTCAAATTCCTTATTGAGGCCACAATTACCATAATACTCAAGCCACTCAAAGACACAACAAAAAAGGAGAATTACACACCAATTTCCCTCATGAATATTGATGCTAAAATTCTCAATAAAATTTTGGGAAACCATATGCAATATGGCGGTTTCTCAGAAAATTGAGAATCATTCTCCCCTAGGACCCAGCAATGCCACTTCTGGGTGTATACCCTAAAGATGCACAGTCATACTCCAAAGGTATTAGCTCAACTATGTTCATAGCAGCATTATTTATAATAGCAAGAACCTGGAAACAACCTAGATGTCCCTCAACTGAAGAATGGATTAATAAACAGTGGTACATCTACACAATAGAGTACTACTCAGCTGTTAGAAAAAATGATGTTTTTAAATTTTGCAGGCAAATGGATGGATTTGGAAAATATTCTCCTGAGCGAGGTATCTCTAACCTAGAAAAATAAGCAGGGGATGTACTCACTGATTAGTGTGCTTTAAACAAAAAAGCAAAAAGGAAAGCATGTCCAATTTGCAAACCACAACCACTGAACAGCTTGGGATCTGAAACATCTTGGACTGACACTGTGGATCCCACTCCCTCTAGAGGAACACCTGATTCAGTCTTGATGTTGAGGGGAGGTAACTGGATCTGCCAGGTGTGGATGCTGTACTGAGCAACATTCGGACTTTGAGACTTTCTGCCCATGCTGGGTAAGAGATATGGAGGTGTGGAGAAGAGAGAGTGACCTGTGGGGGTAGGAGAGGGAAAGGACCTTGAATAAGAATTTACACGAATAGAAAATGTGACTTTATTTAAAATAAAAAAGGAAGAGAAAAAAAAACAGTGAGATAATTTGTTCTTAGCAGACCTGATTTACAAAACTAAATAATTGAATTGCTTAAGCTACAAGTAAATGATCTCATATACTAATTCTTAGTTATAGGTCACAAGTAGAGCAACCATGTGGTTATATGAAAGTACAAAATATAAGTGTGTTTGGTTTTTGTTCAATTAAACAACAAAAAATAATTATGCAAAATTATTACTAGTAGTTTTTGGCTCATTATCATACAAAAATGGACTATTCATCATATAATTTCTAGCAGTACAAAATGAATGTAGCTGGGAGAAAACCATACTGACCCAGGGAAATAAATATTACATATGATAAAGCTATCACAATAATACATTATTGGGTTTGTAGTATTTCTTGAGATGATTATGTATAATATAAATACTAGAAAATGTACATAGTAATTTTTCTCCTCATAAATTCTTTGTTATGCTCCTATCCAAGGCAGATTTTATTATTTAACAAATGGTGGAGTGATTCTTGCAGATGAGGTGAAGCAATGAGAATGAACAAGAACAACATGTTATGCACAGGCATTGATTTGTGTCTTGCAAATCAATGTGTTTGTATTGCAAACTTTAATAAATATTCAGGATGAAAGCTGCTAAGCATGAGTTTTGCATTTCAACAGTAGTGTTCACCTAAAGCTCAGAAATTCTCTCAGACTGGCTGGGTATTCCTCCAAGTTTTCAATTCCCAAATGAGCAAAAGAAATTTCCATTCTGTCTGCAAATACAGAATATTGTATTTTCCAAGAAGATAAATCATATGAGATGAGCATGAAGAAAATATTCTCTGTTAAAATATACTATAAAATATCCAGCTGAATTCTTCCCTTTACAGATCACAAAATTCATTTAAAGCCATGAGAGGATCCTGCATATGCTAATTTACCCACATATTCCAAGTTTGATCATAGTAACTTTGCTCATATCAGCCTTTAAAATAGATTATGGAAACATGAGCTTATAAATATTTTTAACTAAGTATCTACAAGACATTTTTGACACCTAAAGTAGAATTCAAGTAATAGCTTATGTGCTATAATTCTCTTCTTCTGGAGTTACAACAATTTCTTTTTGTCTTGTCTCTAATTCAATAAACCCTTCAAAGATGAGGAGTATTATATAATTTCAAATTTCTGTTGCTCTAAAGTCCATTATACATGCACATGTAGAAGGAAAGCCCACGTATCTCTTTAGAGGTATTAATTATTTATCTCAGAATGAGTTTCCATCACTAATGTGGAAAGCACTTTAGGGTAGAACACAGGCATTGTGATGGGTATGTGCATTTTATTTTCACAGTACAAGAAGCTAAACATATTTGAGATATTTTATAATGAGTCACTAAAGAAATCTGAATTGAACTACAGAACCATGGCTTCTCCCATTTCCCCCTATTTAGTTACTCTCTACTTTGACAGTGTATGTAGAACCTGTACTACTACTATGAGTTCTTCCAACAAGTTATAAATAATCCCATATACCCAAAATTATTTTAAGCAAAAAACTGCTCTTTTATTCACAACAATTGGAATTGTAACACAAAAATTAGATTTCATATCTTCTATATAGTCCCCATCATTGAAGTAAATCTTTATATAAAAGGAAAGATGAAGGAGAAAGGAAGACACCTTTGAAAATCAGACCCATGTTTAGAATGAAATCAGAAGTGAGGAGATTCCAACTCCTGGGCTGTCTGTCCAGAGAATACCTCTCTGGGGCTGGGGTCACATCCAAGGTCTTGGTCTTAGGCTTTTGTTAGCATAGAGGCCAAAGGTTTAGCTGGGTGGGGCCTCTTCCAATGATCCCTAAAAGAAGGGACCTTGCTCAGATGTGTCCCAAATCCAGGGAAAACTGCTTCATCAGAGACAGACTTATGCCTTTGAAACTCAGATCTGTATCTAGAGACAAGTCAGAAATTGTGCAGACCCCTTGCTCAGAGCAGACAAAGGGCACACAAGCCCTCTAGCCACAACTGATTAGGAGGTGACTAAATGTGAACCACTGAAGCCAGGGGCAGAGGTCAGTGCAAGAATACATATAACAATATACAGAACAAGGCATATAGAAGCTGTCAAAGAAGAAATAAAAAAAATCCCTTAAAAATAGAAGAAAATACCAACAAAAAATTGGAAGAGATGAACAAATACTTGAAAGAAAACCAAGGAAAAAACCCACAAAAAATAAAAGAAACATTCCAGAAACTAAAAATGGAAATAGAAGCAATAAAATAGGCACAAAATGAGGCAATGTTGGAAATAGAAATCCTGAAGAAAAACTGGAACTACAGATACAAGAATAACCAACAGAATCCAAGAATTGGAAGAGAGAATCTCTAGAGTGGAAGACTCAATAGTGGAAATAGATACATCAATCAAAGAAAGCACTAAAACCAAAAAAGCCATAACATAAAATGTTCAGGAAATTTGGTATACAATGAAAAGTTTTAACCAGAGAATAATAAAAGTAGAAGAATATCCACCTCAAAGGCACAGATAAAATAAAATCATAGAATTTTCAATAGTATTCAATAAAATCATAGAAGAAAACTTTCCCAGCTTATAGAAGGAAATGCCTATAAAGATACAAGAAGCTACAGAACACCAAATAGATTTGACCACAAAAAAAAAAAAAAATCTGCTCGCCACATAATAAGCCAGAAAACATACAGAACAAAGAAAAAATTTTAAGAGCTACCAAAAAAAGACTCAACTTCCCTATAAAGGCAGACCTACCAAAATCACACCTGCCTATTCAATGGAAAAAAATGAAAGCAAGAAGGTCCTGGTCAGAAGTTATACAGAAACTAAAAGAGTATGGCTGCCAACCTAGATGACAATACCCAGCAAAACTTTCAATCACCATAGATGAAGCAATCAAGATATTTCATGACAAAGTCAGACTGAAACAATAGCTATCTACAAATCTGACCCTTTAGAAAGCATTAGAGGGAAAACTTGAGCCTAAGGATCCCAGATACACCCATGAAACCACAAACAATCAATCATCCCACAGAAGAAAATCCCAAAGAAAGGAAATACAAGCAAGCTACCACCAAAAAATAATAGCAAATAGCATTCAGTGGTCACTAATATCCCTTAATATCAATGGACTCAATTAACCTATAAAAAGACACACATGAATATGATGGATATAAAAACAAAAGCCATTCTTCTGCTGCATACAAGAAACATACTTCAACCTTAAAGACACACACAGGTTCAGAGTAAAGGGTTAAGAAAAGATTTTCCAAATCAAATGCCCCCCCCAAAAAAAAACTGGTGTGCTATCCTTATATCTAACAAAGAAGACTTCAATCTTAAATCAATTAAAAGAGACCAGGATGGACAATACTTATTTATCTCAGGAAAAAATAATTAAGAAGAGGCTTCAATCCTGAATATTTGAGCCCCTAATATAAGGAAACCCATCTATGTAAAAGAAATAATACTAAAGCTCAAATCCAACACCAATTCTCAGACCCTAATAGTGGGAGACTTTAATATCCTACTTTTGCTCTTGGATAGATCAACCAGATAGAGACTCAACAGAGAAATAAGGATAACAAGTGATACAGGACTGATCTCTAAGATATATAAAGAACTCAAGAATCTAAAACCCCAAACCTTGAATAACTCAACCAAAAAATGGGATTCAGATCTAAAAAGGGAATTCTCAGCAGAAGAATTATGAATGACTGAAAGGCACCTGAAAAAGTACTCATCATGTTTAGCCATCAGAGAAATGCAAATCAAAACAACTTTGAGATACCACATGACACCTGTTATATTGGCAAAGATAAAAGACACAGGAGACAGCCTATGCTGGAGAGGATGTGGAACAAGGGGAACCCTCCTCCATTGTTGGTGGGAATGTAAGCTTGTTCAGCTACTTTGGAATGCAGTATGGTGGTTTCTCAGAAAGTTGAGAATCAATCTCCCCAAGGATCCAGCAATACCACTTCTGGGTGTATATCCTAAACATGAACAGTCACACTCCAAAGGCATTAGCTCAACTATGCTCACAGCAGCATTATTTGTAATAGCAAGAACCTGGAAACAACCTAGATGCCCCTCAACTGAAGAATGAATTAACAAACTGTGGTACATCTACACAATGGAGTACTTCTCAGCAGTAAGAAAAAATGATATCCTAAAATTTACAGGCAAATGAACAGATATGGAGAATATCCTCCTGAGTGAGGTATATCACAAACCCAGAAAGATAAGCAAGGGATGCACTCACTCATTAGTGGTCTCAAAACAAACAAACAAACAAACAAACAAACAAACAAACAAACAAACAAACAGGAAAAAAGGAAAGTATTCCCAAGCTGCAAACCACAACCACTGAACAGCTTGGGATCAGAAACTCCTTGGACTGACTCCTTGGATCCCACTCCCCCTAGAGGAACACCTGACTCAGTCTTGAGGTTGGGGGCAGAAAACTGGATCTGCCAGGAGTGGTGTCTGAACTAGGCAATATTGGGACAGTGGGACCTTGGGACTGCTGGCCGCCTGCCCAGGGAGGGGATGGGGAGTTGTGGAGAAGAGAGTATAACCTGATGTGTTGGGAGGGGGAAGGGACCTTGAATAAAGATATACAAGGATAGAAAGTGTGACTTCTTTGTTCATAATAATAAAATAAAATAAAAAGAAAAATTGAGATTAATAAAAAATTAGAATGTTATAGTGCTGAGCCATAAATAGAGCATTATACTACCCCCTTATATTTTTTGATCATAAAATAGGCAATGTAATCATGATCTCATATCAGTTTTTATATATGCCTGTAGTAGGTATGCACAAGATTGGACTTGTCAACAGTCAATGATGGATCAAGAAGGGTCTCATAAGACCTTACTCTTCTGTGATAAGCTACTAGCTACTAAGGGATTCTGGGAAAGGCAGACACTGCCTTCAGTAATGTGCCCACTGAGGAGTCTAACAGGCTCCAGTGGACAGCTACAAATTCATGGTCATACACATGATTTTGGTAAAACTTTATGGGTCACAAAAAAAAAAACCAAAAGACAAGTTAGAGGAGGGAACTTTTAGAAAGGTTAAATGGTGACAGCATTATGAAGATGATAAAAGACAGTCTAGGTGACAATATTCAGAACATACAATGCTCCTGTATAAAATTGTGAAAGAACAAATTTAATAAACTTTTACAAAAGTAAGGCAGGTGGTGGTGGTACATACCTTTAATCCTAGATCTCGGTAGGCAGAGGCAAGTGGGTTTCTGTGGGTTTAAGGCCAATCATGTAAACTAAGCTAGTACTAAGACAGCCAAGGCTTTACCAAAAAACTATGCACTGAAAAAGCAATAACAACAAAATTTCACACAAAAAATTCCATTATAGGATAGGTTATGTATGTTTATAGCTAGACTTTTTTTTGCCATTTTATAACACATTTACTGAATTTTCTACAGTATTGTTGGCTGCATTCTATCAGTTGCCAGAGCATTCTTTATAATAAAGCTAGTATTTCTTTTTATGTCTAGTATGAGGGTTTTTTTGTGACAATATATTATTCTACATCCAACAAAAACAGTCTGGAATATCAGAGGAGTGGTGACCTGTGCCTTTATATCTCATCACTTGGGAAGCAGAAATCCTCTGAATTTCTATGAATTCAAAGCCAAACAAAGATAAGTGGTGGTGGCTGCACTCACTTTTAATTCTAGCACCATGAAAGTTGATCCAGGAATTGAATATCTGGGGAGGGAAAGAAAGATGAGGAGAATCCAGAAGTTCTTATTGTATAAATTCTATATGGTATCATAACAAAACCTGGAGTCATACACTGGGGAAAGCAAAAGTGTTTTCCAGTCATCTTTGTATTTTAATTTCAAATAAGAGGTATTAGTATGCACACCCAGAAGTTATAATTTTCAAGGTATTTTAGTGACATTTTGTGGTGGAAATGTTTTTTGTATGATGTAAATAAAGGACTGTTTTGGCCTATGCATAGCACCGCAAAAGTGGGTAGAGAATCAGAAGACAGGCAGGCATGAGAAGGGCGGAGTTAGTCAGTCTCTATCTGACCCTCAAGAAGAACAGACATATAAGAGGTACAAGTGAGCCACAGGCTGAGCCATGTGGTGAGCAGATTAATGAAAATGGGTTAAATTAAGATGAAAGAGCTATTAGTAATGTGCTTAAGACATGGGCCAAACAATATAAAGTTAATTTATTGATATAAAATTAAGATCAATTTTATTATTCTATATATATTTTTTTACTGTTAATTAAGGTATGATGCTAATATAACTCATTTAAAATTATAATATATAATTAAAAATACAGATTAATAGTCAACTACAATAACCAAACTTATAGTCAAGTTAGTTAAGTTTTTATAGATATACAAAGATATGTTTCAATTATATAGATAGTCTTCAAACACTTCAAAAACATACAAAATATAACATTTAAATTATTTTAAAAACAGACTTTTCTACACAGTGAGACAGGTCTGTTCCTGACAGCACCAATATATTTCAAAAAAATGATAGACATTAAAATTTTATATAAAATTTACTTTGTGGCAACAGTTAGCCACTAGACAAAAAACTGTTCTAATATTGACAGCTTTATAATATGCTATATAAACTAGACATACAATTTCCATTAAAAAATGACCTCTAAACTTTGACAAAACAAGCCAAAATGGTCCTTTGGGTTCCTGCTTTGCAAAAAAAATTTTCCAACATCCTTCTAGACACAAAAAAATGCGACTGATAGACTGTATCAAATTTCCTACATCACTAAAAATTATGCCAGAGACTTTGGGCCATATTGGCTAAAGATGATGCCCCAAAGTTACAAAAATACTTTAAGTGACTGTCCAGACAGACAGATGTCATCTCTGTCATTTTCTAGACTTTAAAAGTTGCTTACACTTTCTGTTTATTTAGATAATATTATATCCTTCTGTGGTCTTTGATGTAGTTAAAGGTTTAATAATTACAGCTATAGTTCTTTTAAGTTTAAGAGATATATTAAATATAAAACTTTAGACTCACAAAGATAAGATAAATAATAAAATATTCTTTTTAATTTTATAAACACAAATAGACTAAATATTGTGACTATAATTCCTGCTTGAGAGCTGTTCTGTTATAATTTTGCTATATAAAAATTAAAACCTTCCTTTTTAATTAGACAAAAAAGAGGATATGTGGTGGAAATGTTCTCTGTATGATGTAAATAAATGACCGTTTTGGCCTATGGACAGCACCATAAAAATGGGTAGAGAATCAGAAGACAGGCAGGTAGGAGAAGGGCAGAATTAGTCTCCATCAGACCCCCAAGAAGAACAGACATATAAGAGGTACAAGTAAACCACGGACTGAGGCACGTGGTGGGAAGATTAATGAAAATGGGTTAAATTAAGATGAAATAGTTAACTAGTAATGTGCTTAAGACATGGGCCAAACAATATAACGTATATAAGTGTCTGATTCATTTCTTTGGAAGACAAAATCCACCACAGACCAGGTCCAAAACCTCTGGGCCCAAATGGGCCCCCCAAAACACTTTCTACAACAACTTTTGGGTTATTTGGCATATTTAGCAAGGCTTTTATTGTTTAAAATTATAAAATATTTTTTCAAATATCTTTATGCTTGATGCCATCTTTTATTGTAACTTTATACTAAAGGTGAAAAACAGTTCAAAGTTATCCAATTTTTTTAATCTTTCCTGATTTTATTATGCTAACTAAACAATGTTTCATTGGTGAATTGAAGTAGTAACTTACCATAAATTGAGTCCCACTGTCTTCAGAACTTATTTGTAGTTTATTGGCAGTATCGGTCTGTTTACTCATCAGTGAGTAGATATTCATTGCTGTTACTAAATGTAACTAATACATTAGTAAAATTTGTGATATAAATTTGTGCTATAGTTATTTGTGTGTGTGTATGACTACATTTTTAAATTTTTAACATATGGAACTTAGAATCTAAGGTACACAGTATTAATCAGTTCCACTTTGTAACCAAATGCTTAAAAGTATAGTCAGTCATAAAATTATTGGAACTAGTGAGATGGTCTAATTTATAAAGATACTTCCACCAGGACAAGAGTATTGATCTGAGTCTGATACTCAGGATCTACATAGTAAAATAAGAACAATTAAATAGTTACTGTTCTCTGACTTCTACTTTTATATTATCACACTTAATGTTTTCTTCTAATATACTTTTTTTCTGAACAGTTTAGCTATGATAAATCTATGAGAAAAAAACCTCTCTCAAACATACATGTTTATTTATTCCCTCCTCACTGCTGTATCTCTACTCTCTCATACTCTATTAGTGAGCTATCACCTTTACCTGATTATATAGGTCTAGAACTTTCTGCAAGATAGGTATGAAAGAAAAATTTGGAGTTAATATCTAGAAGATTTGTGTTTATGTCTTTCCATTGAGTTACAAACCAAGTGAATTAGCTCTCTTAAAAAGACCACTTTTGCACAGAAGAATTTTGTGAAAGATAAATAGTAGGAATAACACAGAGGGAAGCCAAACAAGATGTCTCAGTGGGTAAGGACACATGCTGCCAAGCCCAGTGATGACCCATTTCTTTTCTGAGACCCACATGGTGGTAAGAGTATCAACTATGTAAGTTTTTCTTTGAACTCCACATTTGCAAAGTGGCACTGCCAATAAAAAATAGAATTTTAAAAATAATACAATAGTAGTTATAAATTGTGAACTAATGCACATGATTGTCAGGTTTTTCACTTGGATTCCTTACATGGTTCTTCATCAGGGGTTGGATGGAGATTAACTCCATCCTTCTTCTACCTGTCTCTCCTCTGATATTCTACCCACTTCTATGGTGCTCCACATAGGCCAAAACAGTTCCTTTATTTATAGAGAACAGTCCCACTACACTCCCTCTTTTCTGTATAATCAAAAAGAAGGTTTCAATTTGAATATAGCAAAATTACATACAACAGAACAGCTATCAAGCAAGAATTACAGTTACAATATCCAGTCTATTTGCATTCACAAAATTAAGCAGAATATTCCATTATCTACATTATCCTTGTGAGTCTAAAGTTTCATATTTAATATACCTTTTAAGCTAGGAAGAACTATACCTATAATTATTAAACCTTCAACCACATCAAATACCACAGAAAGATATATTATTACCCAAATAAACAGGACGTACAAGCAACTTCCAAAGTCTAGAAAACAACAGAGATGAAACCTGTCTTCTGGGACAGTCACCCATGTTTTTTTGTAATGGTGGGGCATCATCTTCAATCTATATTCCCAAAGTCTCTGGCATACCTTTCAGTGATGCAGGAAATTTGGCGCAGTCTGTCAGTCACTTCTCCTTGTGTCTACAAGGATGCCTGGCAATTTTTTCTGCAAAGCAGGAACCTGAAGGACCATCTCGGCTTGTTCTGCCAAAGTTCAGAGGTCACTTTCCTATGGAACCTGCATGTCCAGTTTATATAGCATACTATCAAGCAGTCAATACTAGAACAGTTTCTTGTCCAGTGGCTAACTGTTGCCACAAAGTAAATTTCATATGAAGTTTCTTCAATGCCCATTATTTTCCTGAAATACATTGGTACTGCCAGGAGCAGACCTGTCTCACTGTCCAGAAAAGTCTATGTTCTTAAAATATTTTAAATGCCATATTCTGCATGTCTTTGAAGTGTTTGAAGACTACCTATCTAATTGAAATATACCTTTGTATACCTACAAAAACCTAACTAACATTACTATAAGTTTGATTACCATAGATGGCTATTAATCTGCATTTCTCTATTACACATTACAATTTTAGATGAATTACATAAGCATCATACCTTAATCAAGAGTAGAAAAATACATACAGTATAACAAACTAACCTTTAGTTGGTATCAATAAATCAAAATCCATCTATCTTTTCTAATCATTTATATATCATATACCCCTCTTTTTTTAAAAAAACTGATTGACTATGACCATTAACCATTTATAATGAAAACAAACATTAATAAGAAATATTTTTGTGAAATTGGATGTAGCTTTCTTTATTTTATTACTTCCTGTGGACAAAAAGAGGCACTCTTCCCAAGCAACATATTCTAATAAACAGATTTCAAAGTCAAGACATCTTTAAAATATGTGTATTGTTTAACTTAGCAGCTTTAGCAATCAGTTGTCTTTGCAGTTAGCTCATTAAGAGTTTAAAATTGAAAGAAAACAAAATAATCATAATTCAGACTCTGTTTATCTGCCATCTTTAAGTGACCTTTTTATCTTTATTTCTATTTCTCTTTTTTTAAGGGCTTTATTTACCCTTTTTTTTTCTCTGAAGCCTATGCATGTTTTACGCACATTGTACCCTGTTTAGAGGTTTTGTGAGTCTAAATCTGTTTTATTGAGAATTCTTAGTTATTTTCCTACCAGATGAGCTTTCAAAATGCTAGGATCACTGTGATTGCTGACTCCACCCCTTTTTGTTGTTTTTCAATATAGTGGAGTTGCCCCCTGCATCTCTGCTTGCTGCCAGTAGAGTTGACTCATGAATTGCTGCTACCAGAAAAATCGTTTTTGACTCTGTTTCCTTTCTGGTCAGTATAAGCAGAAACCTTAAGTACATCACACTTATGCCAAGTCTTCCAGGAAATGTATGGGTTTAAGCTGTGCACCATGGATGTGCAACATTTAAATTCTAGCCTGAACACCACACTGTCTCTGTACCATAAATGAATTGAAATGTGCAACTCAGAAAGCTGCTTTTAGCTCCGTTTCAGTGGTCTAGAACACTTTTCAAGTTTTCTAAACTTTCTTAGGTTTTATGTGGGTATTTGGGATGCCATCTGTTATAGAAGATTTCCAGGCCCATTTGAGCCAGAGGTTAGGTAAAGGCCTGCAGCAGCTTTTTCTCCAAAGAAATGAATCAGATGCTTATATTGATTAATAATGTCTCAAGCACATTACTAGCTAGCTCTTTCATCTTAATTCAACCCATTTCTAGTATTCTATCTTCCACATGGCCCATCCCATCCATGGCTTACCTGAATTTCTTACATGGTTCTTCCTCAGCAGTCTGGTGGAGACTAACTAACTATGCTGTCCTTCTACCTGTCTCTCCTCTGATCCCCCACCCACTTCTACAGTGCTTCACATAGGCCAAAACAATTCCTTTATTTACAGAGAACAGTCCCACTATACATAAATCCAGGCCATCAGAGATAACCCCGGCAAGCAAGAAGCCCCAGTAAAACCCAGTATGCTGTACACCCCTAGATATAAAAACCTGCCCTATTTCCCAACAGGAAGCCTATAGAACACCAAATAGACTAGACTTACAAAAAAGACTCCTTGCCATGTAAAATCAAGCCTCTTAAAAGAACAGAGAAAAAATACTAAAAGCTGCAAAAGAAAAAGGTCAAATCATCTATAAAAGGAGATCTATAAGAAAAACACCTGACTAATAGAAACAATGAAAGCAAGAAGGTCCTGGTCAGACATTATATAGATACTAAAAGTACATGGATGACAACCTAGAATATTGTACCCAGGAAAACTGTCAATCAACATAGATGGAATAAACAAGATATTTCATGACATAACCAGATTTAAACAATACCTAACCACAAACCCTGCCCTGCAAAAATCCCTAGAGGGAAAACTCCAACCTAAGGAAACCAGAAACACACCAATAACCACAGACAACTCCCCCCCCCGAGAAAAAGGAAATGCAAGCAACTACTAAAATGATGAGAAATATTGATCATTGGTCATTAATATACCTTAATATCAATGGACTCATTTCACCTATAAAAAGACACACTCTAACAATTGATACAAAAACAGTAACCATCTTTCTGCTACACAGAAGAAATGTACTTCAACTTTAAAGATAGACACAGGCTCAGAGTAAATGGTTGGGAAAAGACTTTCCAATCAAATGACCCTAAGAAACAAGTTGGTGTAGCCATTCTAATATTCATCAAAATAAACTTTATAATAAAATTAATAAAATGAGACCAGGAAAGTCACTATTTATTCATCTCAGGAAAAATTCACCAAATTGAAATCTCAATCCTGAATATTTATGCCCCCAACACAATGGCACCTATGTATGTATAAGAAATACTTCTATAGCTTAAACCTCATATCAAAACTGACACACTAATAGTGGGAGACTTCAATACCTCGCTTTCACCCTTGGATAGGTTAACCAGACAAAAACTCCACAGAAATAAGGGATCTAGCAGAAGTTATGACACAAATGGACTTAGTAGATATATACCAAACCCTCAACCCAAACAAAAAGAAATATACATATTTCTCAGCATCTTGTGAAACTTACTCTAAAACTGACCACATACTGGGTCATAATGCAAATATAAACAGGTACTAAAAATTGTGTAAAATACCTTGTACCATTTCAGATCAGCAGGGTCTAAAGTTCAACAACATCAAGAACCACAGAAAGTCTACTGACTCATGGAAACAAAACATCACTCAATTGAACCACATCTAGGTCAAGGAAGAAATTAAAAAAGAAACCAAAGACTTTCTAGAGTTCAACAAAAATGAATCCATGACATACCCAAACTTATGGGATACAATGAAAGTAGTCTTAAGGGAAAAATTCATAGCATTGGATGCCTACATGAAAAGACTATAGAAATCTCACACAAGGGAACTATCAGCATGGCTGAGGGTCCTAGAACATTTAGAAGCAAATGCACATAGAAGGAATAGACAGCAGGAAATAATCAAACTTAGAACTGAAATCAACACAATTGAAGCAACCACCACAACAAAAAATAAAAGAAATCAATGAATCAAAGAGTTGGTTCTTTGAGAAAGTTAACAAGATAGATAAACTCTTATCCAAACTAACCAAATAGCAGAGAATATCCAAATCAACAAAATCAGAAACAAAATGGGGGACATAACAATAGACCCCCAAGAAATCCAGAGAATTATTAGGTCATAATTTGAAAATATATACTCCGCAAAAATGAAGAACCTAGAAGAAATGGACAGTTTTCTGGACAAGTACCATTTTTCACAATTAAACCAAGACCAGATAAAAGATCTAAACAGTCCTGTAACACCAAAGGAAACTGAAGCTGTCATTAGAAGTCTCCCAAATAAAAAAAGCCCAGGTCCAGATCATTTCAGTGCAGAGTTCTACCAGACATTCAAAGAGCTAATACCAATACTCCTCAAACTGTTCCATATAGTAGAAACCAAAGGAACAGTGGCAAACTCTTTTTATTAGGCCACAATAACCGTGATACCCAAGCCACTCAAAGATGCAACAAAGAAAGAGAATTACAGACCAATTTCTTTCATGAATATTGATGCAAAAATTCTCAACAAAATTCTACAAACCGTATACAACAACAAGTAAAAAATATCATCCACCATGATCAAGTAGGATTTATCCCAGAAATGCAGGGATGGTTCAACATATGGAAAACTGCAAATATTATCCATCATATAAATAAATTGATGGAAAAAACCCAGCATGATCTTTTCCTTAGATACTGAAAAAGCGTTCAACAAAGTCCAATATGTCTTCATGATAAAAGTTCTGGAGAGAGTGGAAATAAAGGAAAAATACCTAAACATAATAAAGCCAATTTACAAAAAGCTGACAGCCAGCATCAAACAAAATGGAAAAAAAGTCAAAGCAATCACACTTATATCAGGAACTAGACAAGGCTGTCCCCTCTTCCCTTATCTTTTCAACATAGCTCTGGAAGTTTTAGGTAAAGCAATAAGAGAACAACAGGAGATTAAGGGGATACAATTTGAAAAAGAAGAAGTAAAACTCTCTATTTGCAGATGATATGATTGTATACATAAGTGACCCACAAAATTGTAACAGGTAACTTCTAAAGCTGACAAGCTCCTTCAGCAATATAGAAGGATACAAGATTAATTCAAAAATATCAGTAGCTCTCCTACACACTAAAGACAAACAGGCTGAAAACTAAATAAGTAAAACATTATCGTTTATAATAAGTGCAAATATCATTAAATGCCTTGGTGTAACTATAACCAAAAAGTATCAGATATGTTTGACAAAACTTTTAAACCCTGAAGTAAGAAATTGAAGAGGATATAAGATAATGCAAAGATCGCTCATGTTCTGGGATAGGTAGGAACAACATAGTAAAAATGGAAATCTGTAGCGAGAAATACCCTCCAACACATTGGCACTGGTGACCACTTCCTAAATATAATACCAGTGACCACTTCCTAACTATAATTAAGAACAACAATCAATAAGTGGGACCTCCTGAAACTGAGAAGCTTCTACTAGGCCAAGGACACAGTCAATAAGACAAATTGACAGCCTACAGAATGGGAAAAGATTTTTACTAGCCCTACAAGTGACGAGTATTGATCTCTAAAATATATAGGGAACTCAAAAACTAGGGCCCCACACCCTTAAAGACCTAATTAAAAAAATGGAGTTCAGAACTAAAATGGGACTTCTTAGCAGAAGAATTAAAAGTGGTTGAAAGGCACATAAAAAAATTGCTGAACATGTTTAGCCATCAGAGAAATGTACATCAAAACTACTTTGGGATACTACCTTACACCTGTTAGAATGGTCAAGATTAAAAACACAGATGGCAGTCTATGCTGGAAAGAATGTGTAATAAGGGGAACACTCCTTTGTTGGTGGGAGTATAAACTTGTTCAACCACTTTGGAATGCAGTATGAAGGTTTCTCAGAAAACTGGGAATCAATCTTCCCAAATATCCAGCAATACCACTCTTAGGCATATACCCTAAAGATGCACACTTGCATCCCAAAAGCATTAGCTCAACTTTGTTCACAGCAGCATTATTCATAACAGCAAGAACCTAAAAACAACCTAGATGCCCCTAAACTGAGGAATGGATTAACAAACTGTGATACATCTACACAATGGAATATTACTCAGCAATAAGAAAAAATGATAGTCTAAAATTTGCAGGCAAATGGATGGATATGGAGAATATCCTTTTGAGTAAGGTATCACAATCCCAGAAAGAGAAGTAGGACATGTACTCACTCATTAGTGGACTTTAAAAAAATATAAAAAGAGAGATATTATTGGACACAGGAACTCAAGACCCAAATATAGCTAAATGACCCAATACCTCACTTCTGCATTGATGGCTTCTGGCACAGGGGTGGGTAAGGAAAGACTTGTTTTCTTTGATGGTTTTGACATAGGGAGTTTAATTATGCTACCAAAAAGAAATGAGCAGCATTAATGGGTGTTTTTGTAAATGGGGAAGTCATAAGAATGGGCATGATACTGAAAGGTCTGATATCTGAGTTTGATGGGTTGCATGATGTAAAAACACCAAATAGTATATATATATATGAAAAATCTAAAAAAAGGAAAAGAAATACTATGATTAATATCAGGATTTCACTGGCTTTGTATCTTTTAAAGGCTTGGTTTATTGTTTTTAGTTTTTTGGAATAATATGATATGTATTTGCCATAGTTCTTTAAGTTATAGTAGAATTTGATAGTAAGTTCATATTTTCATGTGTTTGTTTTTGTTATTGCTGTTTTTTATTTTTAGTATGGAGCATTTTATCAGTATTTTAAGTATTTCAAGGGTACAAAGTATGTATTTTTAAAATCATTATTGAATTTAGGTTTAATTTTGCTATCTAAAAACTCACCAGTTTTTTTTGTCAGAATCTTCAATTTATCAAAACAAATTTATGTCCTTATGATTTTTTAGAATTTCATTCATATCTGTTATAACATCTGTGTTTCAATTTCTAGTTTCATTGAAGTAGATCTTCCTTTTTGTTTAATTTGGTTAAGTATTTGCCATTTGTGTTTAATCCTTAAATATAAAAAATAAAAAAGAAATAGAAGAAAAGACAAAAATTTTCAAAGAGTTCAACAAATTTCTGAAAGAAAAAAGAAATCCAAGAAAAAAAAATCAAACAGATGCAGGAAACATTTCAAGATGTAAAAATGGAAAAAGAAGCAATAATGAAAACACAAACTGAAGCAATGCTAAAAATAGAAAATCTGAAGAAATTAACTGGGACTACAGATGCAAGCATGACCTGGAGAATGTAAGAAAGAATCTCTGGTGTGGAAGTTTCAATAGAAGAAATAGATACACCATTCATAGGAAACACTGAAACCAAAAAAGTCATAACACAAAAAGTCTAGGAAATATGGGACACCATAAAAAGACTAATATTCAACAAAATCATAGAAGAAAAATTTCCCAACCTAATGAAGGGAATGGCTATAAAGATACAAAAAGTTTACAGAGCACCAAATAGACTAGATCTCACAAAAATATGTTTGCTATGTCAGAATCCAGCCTGTAAACCTACAGAATAAAAAAAACTTCCAAGAGCTGCAAAGGAAAACACCCATGTTACCTATAAAGGCATCCTTATCAGAATAACACCAGTTAAATTATCAAAAGCCAGAAGGTCCTGGTCAGATGTTATACAACACTAAAAGACCACTGTTGCCAGCCAAGACTACTACCACGGAAAACTATCAATTTCCCTAGACAGACTAAACAAGATATTTCATATCAAAATCAAATTTAAACAATACCTATCCAGAAATCTGGTCCTACAGAAAGCACTAGAGGGAAAATTCCAACCTAAGGTGTGGTGGAATGTTTTCTGTATGATGTGAATAAAGAACTGTTTTGGCCCATGATGGCACCATAGAAGTGGATGGAGAATCAGAGGCAGCCAGGTAGAAGAAGGATGGTGGAGTTAAGCCAGTCTCCATCTGACCACCAAGAGGAACAGACATGTAAGAGGTACCCGCCAGCCATGGGCTGAGCCAAGTGGTGGGAAGATGAATAGAAATGGGATAATCTAAGAAAAAGGAGCTAGCTAGTAATGGGCATAAGACATGGGCCAAACAGTTTAAGGGATATAAGTGTGTGATTCATTTCTTTGGGGGACAAAAGCCACCACTGACCAGGTTCCAACCGCCACCACATGCGTGCCAGGTCACAAACCTCCTGGACCCAAAACGGGCCGGGGAAACTTATTACAACAGATGGCTTCCCAACGTTGAGCTGAACACCCGCATAAAGCCTGAGAAAGTTTAAAAAGCTTAAAAGTGGCTTTCTGAATTGTGTATTTGAATTAATCTATGGCACAGAGACAGCGTGGTGTTCAGGCAGGAATTTAAAAATGGCACATCCTCGACACACAGCTTAAACTCATACCTTTCACAACAGGATTGGCATAAGTGTGATTGACTAAAGGTTTCTGCTTATATTGAACAGAAAGGAAACAGAGTTTAAAAAGGTTTTTCTGGTAGCAGCATTTTCTGAGTCTGCTCTTTTGTCCAGCAGCAGGCTCCTCCATCATATTGAAACATAGCCAAAAGGGGGAGGAGTCAGCAGTTAAAGTGATATGGACATTTAAAAGCTCTTTGAGTTGGAAAATGATTAAGGAATCTCAATAAGACAGACTTAGACTCTCAAAATCTCTAAACAGGGTACAATGTATGTAAAATATGCATAGGCTTCAGAGAGAGAGAGAGAGAGAGAGAGAGAGAGAGAGAGAGAGAGAGAGAAAGAGTAAAGAGAAAACCTTTTAAGAAAGAGAAATAGGAAATAAAGATAAAAGCCATGTAAAGATGGCAAATGAAGAGTCTAGATTATGTTTGTTGTGTGTTCTTTTAATTTTTTAACTTTTAATGAGCTAACTGCTGAAAGATGGTTGATTGCTAAGGCTGCTAAATACATATACTTTAAAGATATCTTGACTTTGAAATCTGTTTATAAGAATATGTTACTTGCAACAAGAGTTTCTGCTTTTGTCTCCAAAGAAGATCAAAACCTGTGGATTGGTTCTAGGCAAATGTGGTTCCATTTGCCAAGGCCACCTGAATGAACATTCTCAGCTTCCAAGAAGCCAGTTGAGATGATCCAGCTTCAAAACCCCATGAGATCAACGTCGTTTGACAGCATGAAACAGTAAAAGAAAGCTTCATCTAATTTCCCAAAAATATTACTTATTAATGTTTGTTTTCATTATAAATGGTTAATGGTCATAGTCAATCTTTAAAAAAAAAGGAGGGAGGAGGATATGATACAGGAATGATTAGAAAAGATAAGTGTATTCTGATTCATTGATATAAACTTAAAGTCAATTTTGTTATGCTGTTTGTATTTTTCTACTGTTGATTAAGGTATGATGCTTATGTAACTCATTTAAAATTGTAACGTGTAATTGAGAAATGCAGATTAATAGTCATCTATGATAACCTAACTTATAGTCATGTTAGTTAGGTTTTTGTAGGTATACAAAGACATGTTTCAGTTAGATAGATAGTCTTCAAACACATTTCAAAGACATGCAGAATATGGCATTTAAAATATTTTAAGAACTTAGACTTTTCTGGACAGTGAGACAGGTCTGCTCCTGGCAGCACCAATGTATTTCAGGAAAATGATGGACATTGAAGAATCTTCATGTGGAATTTACTCTCTGGCAACAGTTAGCCACTGGACAAGAAACTGTTCTAGTATTGACTGCTTGATAGTATGCTGTATAAACTGGACATGCAGGTTCCATAGGAAAGTGACCTCTGAACTTTGGCAGAACAAGCTGAGATGGTCCTTCAGGTTCCTGCTTTACAGAAAACATTGCCAGCCATCCTTCTGGACACAAGGAGAAGCAACTGAGGGATTGTGTCAGATTTACTGCATCACTGAAAGGTATGACAGAGACTTTGAGCCATAAAGGCTGAAGATAGATGCCCCAACATTACAAAGGAACTTTGGGTGACTGTTCCGGAAGATATGGGTCATCTCTGTCATTTTCTAGACTTTGGAAGTTGCTTATACTTCCTGTTTATTTGCATAATATTATATCCTTCTGTGGTCTTTGATGTGGTTGAAGGTTTAATAATTATAGGTATAGTTCTTTTTAGTTTAAAAGGTATATTAGATATGAAACTTTAGACTCACAATGATAAGGTAGATAATGGAATATTCTCTTTAATTTTGTGAATACAAATAGACTGGATATTGTGACTGTAATTCCTGCTTGAGAGTTTTTCTGTTGTAATTTTGCTATATGGAAATGGAAAACTTCTTTTTTAATTAGACAGAAAAGAGGAAATGTTGTGGAATGTTTTCTGTATGATATAAATAAAGAACTGTTTTGGCCCATGCATGGCACTGTAGAAGTGGGTGGAGAATCAGAGGCAGCCAGGTAGGAGAAGGAGGGTAGAGTTAAGCCAGTCTCCATCCAGCCGCCCCCGAAGAAGCAGTATGTAGGAATCCAGGTGAACCACGGGCTGTGGGCCACATGGTGGAAGATTAATAGAAATGGGTTAATCTAAGAAGAAAGAGCTAGCTAGTAATGGGCATAAGACATGGGCCAAAAAGTTTAAAGGATATAAGCATGTGATTCATTTCTTTGGGGGACAAAAGCTGCAGGCATGAACCAGGTTCCAACCGCCGCCTCGGGCCGCACCAGGCACAAACCTCCCGGACCCAAAACAGGCCAGGAAAAACTTAATACAATACTAAGGAAGTTAGATACATCCATGAAACAACAAGCAATAGATATTCTCACAGAAGAAAAATTCAAAGAAGGGAAATACACACACTATCAACAAAGTTAACAGGAAAAAATAATCACTGATCATTAATATTCCTTAACATCAATAGACTCAATTCATCTATAAAAAGACAAAGCCAAACAAGATAAATAGAAGAACAAAATTCATCCTTCTGCTGTATACAAGAGACATACCTCAACTTCAAAGACAAACACTTGTTCAGAGTAAAGGTTTGAAGAAAAACTTTCCAATCAAATAGACCTAAGAAACAAGCTAGTGCAACTATTCTAATATCTAACAAAATAGACTTCAAACTAAAATCAATCAGGGGGGAGAGTCTAAATTAACAGAATCAGAAGTAAAAATGGGGGCATAACAGCAGACATCCAGGAATTCCAGATATCATTAACTCATACTTTGAATCCTATACTTCACTAAATTGGAAAGCCTAAAAGAAATAGCTTTCTAGATAGTACCACTTACCAAAATTAAATCAAACCAGATTAATTACCTAAATAGACCTGTAACCCACAAGGAAATTGAAGCTGCTATTAAAAAGTCTCCCAATCAAAAAAAGCCCAGAGCCAGATGGTTTCAATGCAGAATTCTACCATCCATTTAAAAAACTAATACCCATACTCCTCAAATTGTTCCATGCAATAGAAATGGAAGTAACCCTTTCTAGCCTTCCCTTTCCTTCCTTAACCATAGCTTCTGGAGAAGTAGTTATGTCAATGGCCTTAAATAATCACACAGTGCATCTATTTGATTTACACCTCCTCACACTTGATTTTTTTTTTTTCTGACAGATCTTCATATCACCATCTGAACTACAGCTCTGATAAGCAACCATTGACTTGGGCCCATTCCCTTTTTCCTTTTTATGTATTTGCAAATGTCTCCTATTCCTCATTCCTTCTTTACTGCCTACTATGATAGGGATGTAAAATGTTATACTTGGTTTCATGTATTTGGAAGTCTGAGCCCCAGCTGTTGGTGCTATTTTGGTGGGTTACAGAAACTTTAGTATGTGGAGTCCAGCTGGAGGAAATGGGTCACTGGTAGGGCACACTATGACATTTGATGCTCAGCTCCAGTTCTAGTAGGAGCTCTCTGCTTTCTGACTTTAGATGACAGAACTGATTGTCTTTTGCTCCCACTGCCACAAGTGCATTCTCATCATCATGACTTCCCTGCCACAGTGGAATGTACTTCCTTAAATCATGAGTCAGAATGACTCCTTCTTTCCATGAGGTCTGTTTGCCAGGTATCTGGTCACAGTGCTCTATGGAGTATCTAGGAAGACACTTCTCACACTAGCTTCTTGTTATACTCATTGCTGCCATTTGTTTGCAAGCAATTTTCCTCGGCTAAACTATAAATACTCTCAGATTAAAGTCTTTACTTTCTTAATATATCTAAGGCCTATTAAAATATAGCCCAATAGTTCAATAAAAGGATGGATTAATTACTACAGTTAACATAGAAAAGAAAATGAAATTATTTTCTAAGCAGTCAAATACACATGCAGAGGTACTCTCAAGTAGTCTAGAAAGAGAAAGGCATACAATTTCTTGTGTCCCCACTCACTCTCCCATCTTTATCTCTTGAAAAGGACTAAATATTATCAAAATCTCACGCTTATGTATCACTAAAAGATGCTACAGTTTAAAAATAATTCTTCAAAATGATGTTTTATTTTTCAATGTATTCTGGCTTACACAATGATGTGCTGCTAAAACTACAGTTTTAGTCTGATAGGGTAATATAAAATAAAATTGAGATGTAATGTTTAATAGCATTTTAACATAATTTGCTAATGGGAAGTGGAGAGACACAGAAGTTGGAGGAAGGGAGCAATACAGATGGAATGCTTATGTGCAAAACCTGAAAAAAATTAAAAGAGAATTACTTAAATAATTTTAAAGTGTGTCTATAGAAGCAATAGAGTTAGTACAGATCATGAAAGCATTGTGTCATCAAAGTTTATAGTATTAATTGCTAAGGGGTGGAGATAAAATCTCTGGTAAAGCACTTGCCTATCATGTGTAAAACTCTATGTTCAAACTCAAGCACCAGCATAAATAAATAAAAAATATGATAATACAATATGCAAACTTATAACCACACATAGCAATATTATGCCTGCCTATGATATTTACACTAGAGAGGTGAAAGCAGAAAGATTTCTTAGATAGCCCAGCTACATAATTAATTTGAGGCTAGCATATACAGTAAAGAGTTAAAACCTCAAAATAATCAAAAACTGAAAATAAATTGACAGACAAATGAAATGATGCACAGTTTTCAATTCTGGGCTAAATTCAGAATGAGTCTTATAAGATATTTCAAAAGAATTATGATTCAAAGTCGTATAACTTGTCCTTAGACCAACCCAAACATAGAAAAACTAAGCTATTTGCAATCTCTGAGCTTGATACTGATGTTTCTTAATTGAGAGTGATATTCAACACTTAACCAAGGCAAGGTCTGAAGATATATCTAGGTGTCAACACTAAATAAATAAAAATAACGAAGTATTTTGTCTCACCTCATCAAGAGTGTCATATGCTCACATAGGTCAAAAGCAGTAGATCATCTAGAGCTGGAATGCAGGCAGTTGTTGAGTGACCAGACATGGAGTTCTGGAAATTTAACTGGGGTTCTCCTAAAGAGCAATATGTGGTCTTAACTGCTAAAAACATTGATTTTTTAATTTCAACAGCAGAAATTGCATTTTTTGATAATCATGTTGAAGTACTATTTGTGGGTGACATAATAAAAATTTTACTATGAATATTTTTATGAGCTATTAATTACTAAAAGTCTGAAAATTGACCACACCCCTGCAGCTGCTATTTACTGTTTCCTGTCCCAGTTTACTAACTCTACAATAAGATTTCTGTAAAACTCCCATTATGAAGCAATTTTACAATGAAATTAGATATTAAACATTTGTTATTTTTCATATTCAATTTTTATTTCAGGTAAAATATTAAGAACAAATACACTGAGTTGTAAATATTTACACTCATTTGTTGGATGCAATTTAAGATTTATAAAGTGATTCTGGGTATTGTCAAATTGCATTTATATTGCCATGAATTTAAAACCAAGGTAAATCTTCTTCAAGAAATTAACAAAATGAAGAAATAATATAGAACCTTAAGTCCATGTTTTAAAATACCTTGAGCTCTAAATATTTTATGATTGATTAAAAGTTACTTAAATTATTTGAATGCATTTTAGTTTTATTTCAGCCATAGTCTTAGATATGTTGAATACAATGTACTAAGAAGCAAGTAGTAAATTATAAATATAATACAAAGTGTATACTCAGGGTCTATAGAAGAACATTTGTTTATGCAATTCATAATTTATCAAAAAGATAGAATTCAGTATAAACTCACTGTCATTAGGTTAGGTATTATGAGATTAATATGTACAAAATACACAAAATCAGTTGTTACATAATGTATTCATGATTTACACTGAAAATCATTCAAATTGGAACTATGTTCATCATTTGCCTCTATAAATAATTCATTTACAATATGCCATCTCATCCTAGATCATTGAGTCCTCTCTAAAATATTGAAAATGCAAGATTCGCCAGATTCATGTTAATGGAAAATGAATAACTAAACATATATTTTTATTAAGTAACTATGTTAACAAATAAATTGACCAAGTTATCCAATTATTTCTTTTTATTAAGTGTCTTGATAAAATTCCTTATTTTCTGATGACCAGAAAGCAGAGAGCCAACTGGCTGTTTAAAGAAAAGCCTTCTCCCCCTCTACCCCACACATACAGTAAGCATGAACTCCACAATTGATTATCTACTGCTGAAATCAGAGCAGTTGGAACAGCCTCATCTGAACATTGTTGTTTTCAGGATCAAGCTATTGGTGTATGAACTTTTGTAAAGACATGTTGGATTCAAATCATAACTATCCATATTTATTTTTTTAATGTTACATTTTCAAGGACTTAATAACTTTGAAAAATATATCTATATATTTAAGAATTATTTACAGAGATCTTAAGGTATTCTTAATCAAAGAAAAATTTCTATTTTTTTTACTTTGAGTCTTAACGAGGAAAAAAGCTGACAAAATATTATTCTTGAAAAGAAACCAAATGCTGCTGTCATCTGAAGAGGTCTCTAGGGATGCTTTTTGTTTAATATGACTGGAATTATTTTTGAATCAGAAAAGTGCATGATGTTGTAATTTAGGGTACCTCTTCACACAGCTGTCCCTTTCCTAATATTCTACTAATAGACTCTATAGTTTCACATTCTTATATTTTCTCTTCAGTTTGTAGAAAAAGAACAAATAAAGCACAAACATAACCAAACAACAACAAAGTAAATAACAGTGACAGTCACAAAGGCAGTATGCCATAATGGCTTCCAAAACTTGCAAAATTGGTGCCTACCATGTTGATTTTATTTGTGAAATTTGTAATACAATATACATGCTAGGAAGTCCTTTTTGTCTCTCAGCTTTGCTCTGCACTTTAAAACTGTTTTCTCTTTATCCTATTTATGGCCTTGCCAAGATTCTTCTGTTTCACCCCAAGAGCATGCCATGGCCCTTCTTCTATATCTCTCTCCCTCCTAACTGGAGATATATGATCCCAGATTTTCTTATCTTCAATTATCTTGAGAAGGAGGAATTTTCCATACATAGGAGTTTCTGTGCCCCTGATATATACTTCCAGAACAGAATTTCTTTTTTTTTCTCCCTTTTTTTTCTTGCTTCTTTATTTTGTATTTATCAAAAAAAAAAAACAGTAAAAAAAATTTAAAATGCGGAAGAGCTAACAATAACTATACAGAGGATAAGAATCAAAAGCATGGCTTATCAAGGGTGGAAATGC